>APFE030835537.1:0-22205 GCA_000404065.3 Pinus taeda | reverse complement strand
TCTCTCCCACACCTTCTCCCTCAGCTTCTCGCTCTCTCTCCCTAGCCCACTCTCTAACCCCTTCCTCCCCCTCTCTATCTCTCGCTCCCTCTCCCCCTTCTCCTTCATTTCCCCAACCCACCATCTCTCCCTCTCTACCTTCCTACTCCCCCTTGCTCTCTCTCTCCCACACCTTCTCTCTCTCTCCTCCCTCTTGTTCCTCCCCCGTGCCCCCCTCTCTCTCCCCCCTACCTCTCACCTTCCATCTCTTCCTCTCTCCTCCCTCTCCCACTCCCCCTCTTCATCCCCCCTTCCTCTCTCTCTCTTCCTCCCTTCCCCTCCCTCTCCCCCTTCCTCTCCCCTACCCTATCCCTCTGTCTCTGCCCCTCTCTCCCACTCCCTCCTTCCCTCACTCTAAACTTTACCATTCCCTCTCACTATCTCTCTACCCCTATCTATCTTTCCCTCCCTGTGTCTCTCTTCCTATACCTCCAATCTCTCTCTCTACCTTTCTCCCTCTCTCTTTACCTTTCTCCTTTTAAATTTTAACAACCTCAAAATACTTATATTTTATATTCAAAACAATACAATGAAATATCTTCACAATATTATTTCTCTAAAAAACAAAATATCATTTAAATATGTAATAATAAATATTACTTAAAACTAAATTAAATCACATTACATTAAACAAACAAATTAATTAATTATAAGAAGAAAAAAAATTATAATAAAAATAATCAGCTAATAATTTTACTCTATTTATCTCATTTATTTTTTGTAATATTTCTTATCTTACAAAATACAACATAAATTCTTTTAAAAAAATGATAACATAAATTCTTTAGCAACTAAAGTAAAGACAAATATAAGGCGTTCTAAGTATAAAATATATGAGGAATACCTCCCATAATTATCTTCCAAAAGTTGCATGTTAACAACAGAGTCCCACGTCTCCACTCGAACTCCTTCGCAATCTTTCAAACAACAAAAGAAACTCAATAAAGAAACGATAAAGAAACGAATGTAACAAATGTAGAAGTCTTTAAATGCAATTTAGAAGTGATGTACAACCCAACGGATAGAACCAGCACAGTCGAGACGAATGTACCCTTCTCCATTTCCTTCCTTCCTTCCCATTTTCTTCTTTTTTCTTTTCTCCGGCGATGTTCCAGATATCGGTCCTCCATCTTTTTGCAACTGCATGATAAAGAAACAGTGCATAACTCTTTTAACACTCACCCAAAAAACCAAAAGAACTCCAAAAAACAATATGTGAGGAGTACATCAACGAAGGCAACATATCCTCTCATCTCGCAGGGAGAAGCAAATCTAAACCGTAAAAAACAAAGACCCAAAACTCACGTAATGGCTACAAGCAAAAAGAGAGAAATAACGATGGACATTGCTAAATCATCCACAAAAGAAAGAAAAAGCAGAACCCACTACCCAAGATGCTCTGCCCTCTAGCATTCTGCTCTGCTACACTCAGTTTGAATGCAAAAGGTATCACCCATATACAAAATTGAAGAACAGATGTATTTTCCTGAATAGGGATAATAGAGATAAGCCGAACAAGGGTACAATTTCTAAGCTAACCCCATGAGAGATATGACAGTGCAGAGCAACTCGGGAAGAATGAGTACCGTACTTTGACTCATATGAGTACTAATGGCCCATTGAGGAGGTAGCGTATCGGTGGAAACCTCTAAAACCATTCTTCCGTAACTAATCCTAAAATATGCCCAAATCGTGCAGGAGTCTCTTGTGGAATGTAGCATAAAAGACCTGCTAGACAAAAATTTCAGACAGGGCTTATCCTTTCGCTCTGACTGAAAACCAATCTCACAATTACAATACAGTGGTCAGGACATACTCGGCGATTGCCTGTTTCTGCGTGAAGGAAGCTCTTTAAAGATGCTGGTTCTAGTGTCCTAGATTGAATAGTGAAAAAGCATAATAGGATAAACAATGATTTTTCAGGAATCCGATTAGATACGCCAGCCTAGCTGATCGATATCACTTTGTCAGTGGGACAATAAAGAATTATGTATCTAATCTGTGTACCCGTCCAAGACAAACAAAGCCAGGTATACCTAATTTCTTATGGTTTTCCAAGTTGCTCCGTACGAAAAACTGCAAAAAACAAAACGAGTTTGAGGGTGGTGGCGCCTTTGAACATAGTAAAGTGAAAATAAAAAATACAGATACCAAAATTATAAATTAGTAGGAAAGGGGCCAGCCGTAAGCTAGGTCATCTTTGACATGATAGGCCGCTGTGTGGATATGATCTTCGTCATGTATAATACATTATACAATCAATATCTATCCTATCTGCTGTCTGGCCATCTTGGAGATCTCGGATATTGTTCGGCTTATAAAATTGTACCCTTCTCCATTTCCTTTCTTCTGCTGCTTTTCCGTCGTCTTCTTTTTTCTTTTCTCTGGTGGAGCATTCTCCGGTGATGCTCCAGATATCGGTCCTCCATTTTTTTGCAACTCCATGATAAAGCTCCTGTAACACTCACCCAGAAAACCAAAAGAACTCCAAAGAAACAGTGCATACCTTTTTTAACCGCTTCACAACATGTGAGGAACATGTGAGGAGTACATCAACCAAGGCAAAATCTAAACCGTAAAAAACAAAGACCCAAAACCCACGTAATGGCTACCAGCAAAAAGAGAGAAATAACTATGGACATTGCTAAATCATCCACAAAAGAAAGAAAAAACAGAAATGAACCCACTACCCAAGATGTATTTTCCTGAATAGGGATAATAGAGATAAGAACACATGTAGTTTCATGAATAGAAATAATTGTTATAAATACTTGCAATGAATAGAGGTAATCGTTATATATACCATTAATGAACAGACGGTGTTCACAGAAATAGAATCTGACGGCCTCCTTTTCTGAAATCCCATGACGTGTCCTCGACCACCACTTGAACGACCACATCCTCTCGCTGGAAGCCACGAGGGTCTGCATTCTCCGTGTGCATGCTAAGTGGTTAAGCAGCAACTCTCACTACGAGCTCTCTCGACGGATGGAAAACATGCTATGACTTTTTCAATTTCACTATTTTCCATAACACATCATAGCCTCGGATACCCTCCACGATCATTTATTTGAATAAATGTGTGTTTTAAATACTTTCTCCTAACTTGGCTGATGCCCGTTTTCAAGATTTGAGTGCCGTTGTCCTCTGATGCGGCACGGTCACTGATTTCAAATTTGTTAAAATCCGTTAACACATGTATTTCATGTTAACGTTCAAATTAGAAATTTTAGTTTTTATATATAGTAAAAAGTCATTAATCAAAATAAAAATAGAAATTTTCCAATTACAAATATGGTAAAATATATTAACAATTGTTTTAATGTTTAAAATTGGCAAATTTGTTAATCATTTTTTTCATATTAACAACTTAATTATACATTTGATATTAACAATTTTAGAGATTCGTTTCTAAAAATTAGCAATGCAACTCAATATGGAACACTTTACTATTTAGCGTTTATATTAAATATATTAATTGTTTGCGTCAATAATATAGATATTTTTTGTGGTTTAATATTGAATAGAGGACTATATATATAGTTATTTAATATAATAATCACAAAATTTTGACTAGGTAATCAAAGTTGGAATGTTCAATGCAATTATTTCAATAAACTCCTCTAAAAACTTCTTAGGTTGAGTGAGAAAATATTATTAGTAATTTCTCAATTCCTTTTCAATGTTAACATCTCACTATAGCTTCAAGACCTAATTATCTTTTAGGGTTGAAAATAAGTTACCATGTTGATGTTAAACCATGGATAACTTGAAGAATTGTGTGTCCTTCTCTCTTTCATCTACCCACCAAAATAAAATACTTCCTCTTATTTGTTACACTCCCCCAACTATATTTGATGTTGGATTTTGTGGCTAATAAGTTTCATTGTTCTAACTTTGAGGATGATATTATACTAAACATGCTCCATTTTTCTCAATTAAATCCTTCTACGAATTCAAAAATATACAAGGATATTCATCTAGTCTAGAGCTTACGTGATGAAGGACCCCTCTTCTATTGTCCTAGGTGTGAGTTTCATTGGATGTTTCCATTTCAACTGTAATTAGGCTTCAATTACTGACTTTGAAAAACCACAAATCTACATCTGGTCGTCTCATACCCATGACTTGAATAGAAAGTGGAATCCACCCATGGTATCCATCCATGGTATCCACCCGTGTTATTGTAACTCAAGAAGCCAATGAGAATACTAGAAATAAAAAACCTCACTTGGTAAAATGACATATGGTTCTTCACATTGTAGGTTAAATGCTTTATCCATATAAGAAAGAGTTATATTTTTTCATATATTGTTAGGTATTGAGTGTGTGTATTTTTTGTTCAAGGTTTTTCTAACAATAGTTGCATCGCATATTTATATTCTTTCTCTCCTACTCTCTCTCTCATTATTGTTCCTAGATCATAGCCCCTATGATCTCGATAAGTGGTATGAGAGCCAAAATGGTTTAACAAATGTATGTCTAGCCCATTGATTTGAGATTTTAGTTATTATTTAGATGGAAGATTAAATTTTCTCCTTGGTGAGGGTTATGCCTTTTATTTCCTCAAATCATTCACCATATGGATTTCATGAAATCACTAGCAAGGTCCAAAGGGATCGTGACCAGTGAATCCGTCGAGAAATCATCGGTAAGGGGAAAGGATCAAACCCTATGGTTGTGGTAGCCACTAAAAGGGTTGTAGGAAGCTCCAAGATGGAGTAACATAATGATGACATGCCTCAAACCAAATATATGGTGGAGGAATTATAGATTGGAAATGATGTTAGTCTTTATGTGCCCTTCGATAATGGAATGAATGGGTTGCATAAGTTTTTTTCTGAGAACAAAACACTAGTCCAAGTTCGAGTCTGGTGGAGGCATGGCCTCATGGCCAAGCTACAAGCCTACATCTTTCTCAATGATGGTTCTCCCAAGATGCAATGGTACATGCTCAAAGAACTCAATAATCCTCATTATTTTGTTTCCTTTATTGATTCCACCCTAGAATACTACCCCACCTTCCAAGATTCAAGAGATTATAGCCATGCATAAATTAAGGATGAATATGTGGCATATGCCTGGGAGGATAAGATGCACAAATAATATGGGAGTGTCTTGTATTTTCTCATCAGTCCCCACACACCAGATTGTAAGGTTGAACATTATAATGATGTGGACAATACCATGGACAAAGCCTACACGTGGCTCACTACCTGTCAAGCCTCTAGAGTGTTCATGGTTCTCCTCAACATTCAAACTGAACCTTTTCTTACCAAGATACCTGGAAAAAGGGTGACCACTATGCAAGCATAGAGTCCCTCTCTAACCTCTCAAGAATAGAAAATCCAAGGCTTTATAGCTTTTAAGGTTACAATGACATGAATATGAGTGATGACATAGTTGCCATGAATGTCATAGGAAATGGTGTGAATGAATTCATCCTATTTCATCTCATACCATCCATGATTTTAGCCACCACTCACATGTTTCAAGAAGTTCAAAATTTTTCATAGAAATGCATGTTCACGAAAGGAAAAATGATGGCCATAATACATGGTGAGCTTAGGCTCCATAATAGGGGTGACAAAAGGTATGGATGTAATGTAGTAGGATTCCAAAATATGAACCAAGCCTTTGGTTCATGTATATATTCTCCCAATGATGCATTTCCCACTACCTATGCATGAGATCCTAGAGTGAAGTGCTTCTTCTTTCTTCAGACTATAGCCCGTACATGTTGAATATTTCAGATCAACTTTCAAGTCACATCCAAAATGAGTGGAAGGTTTTGGATCTTCGCACATAACACTAAGATTTCGATTGGAATGTTTTCGATGTTTCCAAATCCCTCACCCATGTAATATTTCTTAGGTTTTCCATTGCGAAATCCTTTTCCAATGGAATACTTATGATATTGGCCCTTCTCAATGGAAGATCTTTTTTCATAGCCCATTCCAATGGAAGATTATCATTCTGGATCCCCTCCAACAAAAGAATTTTGTCACTGGCACTAGTTGGGTGAAACGTTTTGACGTCATATACAACAAGAAAAAGACATTTGACACTATAACTTTCTAGGGGAAACTTCCATCATAGATCTATGTCAATGGATATTTTCCCATCTAGGGCTTGTCCATACACTATTTGTATCAGAGTTGGCCCACAACTATCATGGGGTACCAATATCTCTGGACCTTCATTTATCACAATTGTGGGTCACCTACAAAACCATTTTTATGGATCAAATACAAAACACCCTTTCCATTGATGTTCATTTTCTATTCCAAACACTATCAATATCAAAGTTGGCCCATAGGCATTATAGAATACTATATCCTTTGACCTTTTCTCACCATGATTATGGGTCAACCACACAAAGCCCTTCTATTCATAGGCTCATATTCAAAAAAATCTTCTCATGAGGGAACTTGACATGATGAATACCATTTCTTCCCAACGGAAGAATCTTGATCCGAATGGAAAGTAGTATCCACACATGGTATGTACCCATGGTATTCTAACTCAAGAAGGCACCTAGAATACCATAAATGATGGGCCTCACCTTGTGAAAGGACAAGTGTGTCCTCCAAAATGTAGGATAAATTATTTATGCATTTTATAAAGAACTATTTTCTTTTCATATATTGTTAGGTATTCACTGTGTGTATTTTCTATTTAAGGTTTTTATAAGAATTGTTTCAGACCATATTTGTATGCTCTCTCTCCTCCTCTCTGTCAACATTTATGGTTCTTAAATCTTACACCCCAAGAAATGTATCAATCTCCCCTATTTTCATCCATGGATTCAACCATAAATATTTTCCCACATATGGGTAACCATAACCTATAATATAAGGGATGGGTTGAATATTGTGAAAAAAGAAAAACATATATTCCTAGTTAGGTTGGGTCCATAAATATTGGAAATAAAGCCCATTTATGTCAACATATTAGTTGATACATTATTATGAAAATTCTTTGAGTGGAAAAGATGCTTGAAAGCATAATATCATGGGGGATGTATAATAAAGTAATTCCCCTTGATGTCTCGTGTACATCTAATTTCATTCAGTTATAGTTTCTTGAATAAGTAGTATCAATTTTGGAGAGCATATTAGTTGAGGACTCTCTTACCTATAGAATAACCATAGTTGGTTTTTCTTCAGAATTTTATTTTTTATATATATTTGTTTCTTTCATTCATTCATTTGATAATTTATGATAATATATTCTTTAGGTATTTGAGGGGGTGGGGTGGAACATGTTCATCATCAATGCCATTATTATTAAATTCACTAACATTTCTCTCAACTCGTGTAGAAGTTTCTTAGTTCTTCTTTCTTTGTCGTTTTATTATATTTTCCTATTTTTATCATTATTTTAGGGTTTTAGTGTTAACTGCTAAATAAATAGACTAGTGATGCTTACATTGCATTTTTTATTCTTGAAATTATCCTTTTTTTATCAATACTTTTGTCAAAAATTGAATTTATTGATTCAATATTGAGTTAGTCTGCTTTCCATCCCATTCCACTACTAAATACTGGAAATCAAGCTTTCTAAGCTCCATATCTTCTCCCTTCTCTATGTTTATTAGGTCTCTAATGTCTTAATCCATTTGTGTCTTTGTTGTCTCCACTATTACTATTTCTTCACTTCATTGATTATATCATTCTTTCCCATCTTTCTTATAACAGGTGGGATTACTCCTTAGTATTATTGGTAACCTTGTTTAAGGTTTCCACCATGTTCTTGGATAACATTTCATATCAATTACATGATATTTTCTAATGAAATCAACATCCAACGAAGGTTTTCTATCTGATTTTTTCTTTCTTACCACATTTTCAAAACTCCTAGGTTCTTTCTCCATTTAAGGTTTAGGGATAGAGGAAAATTTATTAAGAGGAAAACCCCTAAATAGGTTACCTTTCTAGTGATATTTGTGTTGATGTCACTTGTTGTGATGGCAGTCCTACTATCAATAGCCATTCGAATGAGCCTGAATTAATAACATGTATTGATACCAAAAATACTTGCTCATTTTCCCATGTCTTGAAATGTGTACTAGTTGTTTCGAAAATACAAGAATGCAGGTTTGGAGAATAGTTTCGTCTAAGGAATACATACTCTTAACTATCAATTTTCTTTCTAGTCTCCTAGGATAAACTCTTAGTTGTTCAATATTGTATAAAAAAAATTAAAAAATAAGAAAATATATCTAAAATTACTACAACAAAAAAAACAACAAGGCGAAACAAGAAGAAAAAAAGAATGCAAATTATTTCTATACTTAAAACCATACAAAGTAAAGTATGCATGTTATTTTGAGAAGAAAAACCTACACTAAACACACAAATCCAATAACCAAAATATGATAAATTATCTCACTCCCAATATGATTAACAAAAACAGGTAAACATAAGAGTAATTCACTATAAAATGTATTTCCAAATATTTAAAACCTTTAGTACTAAAGTATGTTTAAAATATTTAAAATGTATTTAAATTGTCAATGTTAAAAGAATAGTACATTTTGAATAGAAATTTACATACTAGCACAATTATATAAATTAAATGGCTAGTAAATGTTAATAATTATCAATCCACAATAAAGATCAAAACATTTACTTCATCATACATCTCACGTTGCTAACATTTCAAATTTTATGAAATTAACATTATTATTATTTTTATCATTATTATTATAACCTAAACATATATTCATTTCAAAAAGCATGGAAGAAGATTTTTATCCATGAAGATTTAGATCCACTTTATTATGGAGTTCCTTAATCTATAAATAGGGTATGTTACAATACCATACCATGGGCCAGAGCCATGGCTTTGCAATAATGGTAAAACTAACAAAGGTTTCTTGCATAGAAAAAGGAGAATGATGGAATAGGAGGGAGTCAAAGTCTTTTTACAGCGATAGGTGTAATTGTCATGGAATTGGATGGAACGCACATGATTAGACAGTGGTATACATCAAATCATTGTCTTCCTTTTGAATCCCCACCTTTCAACAATGAATTCATCTGATTTCAAACTGTTATCCAACAAATCCTTCCACAGATGTGTTCTTAAGCCAAAGTGCCAACTATTCCAGCAAGAGGAAGAAGGAAATGCTAACTATTTCAGCCATTGTATGGTTGTCCCGAAGTGAAATTACATGGTCAAGCTTGACCAAGAAGTTGAGAAAATCCATGCCCAAAAGTATAATGGAGTTGGATTTGGTCCACACCAAGAGACTTCACCATCCATTCTCCAAATGGAACTGATTTATCTTCTGCATCTGCTACCTATCAACACTCACCAACGATACTTTAGGTCGATGTGATAATTATAATTGCAATCAAAATATAATAAATATAGCATATCCTAAACATTCCTTCACACTAATTCTTGTGTTGATGTACATTTAGTGTTTATTAAGGGATTGTAAAAAGCTTGAGCGAAATCCTGATAAAAATTTCTAAGCATAGGTATGGAAGAATGCATATGAATTTTTTGTATTTACTTCTTCACGAATTCATTCCATCATAGTGTTGAGAGATATTTGAAATGCAATCATCACATCCAATCATCGCATCGAGTGTCATGTTTACTGTTTTTCGTTTATGGAAATAACAATATTGTAGATGTAATTCTTTTGATGTTTTCTATTTGTATTTTGGTTGGAGATTCACATTAACGCTTTCGAAATAGTGTATGAAAGCAATTATTTTATCATTATCTAAAACTTGGTTCAAAAATAATCTATATTTAAATACCATATTAGGAATTGTGGGTGTAAATTTTTTTATTGAAGTAGATAGTGTCACATCATTTTGAGTATCATTCACTTTGGGCATTGTCTTGCTTTCTAGAATATGTTAAAACCACTCGAGAATATTTTCCTTTACTTCAACTGGTTTATAAAGTAGGATAATAACATATTTTTATCAGTGAAATAAGTTTACAAAATTTATATAATTATTAAAGAAATGTCCATTACAATGAATATCGTTATTTATGCATCCCAATTAAATACACCGAGACTGTCTAAGCAATTGTAATAAAATTTTCAAATAAAGTAAACAAAACAAATACATTCAACAGTTCCCTTCACAACATCTGTTTCCGAAATTGTTTCACAATTCGTAGTAATAACACTTACGAATCTAGACATAGGAACGCTAAACAATAAAATCCAATGGTATATTTTTACATTAACACACATTTCTCTACCAATATTTTTCTTCCAGAACTTTAGGAGGTCAAACATATATATAATTAGTTTCCATTCTGAGTTTCTGCATCAAAACAGAGTCATTTTAGGGATTTTTTTTTGTCCCATGATTATATCATTAGCCTTTTACAACAACAAACCCTTTTCATGAAAATACAATCTAATGATGAAGAATTCGCCACTGCGGTATGAGAGGAAGATGGCGCTCTGCACTGAAGCATCACAGGGTCTAGGATAATAGGCAGTCTAATGTTTTGCTATCGCCATCATTGCTTTTGCCATTTTCCTGCAGTGAGGAGCCCATCGTGACAGCTTGTGGGCTAGATCCCTACCTGTTCTACAATTGTAACATTCATCCCTGATTCTATATGTAGCTGTTAGAATGGAGTTAGATGTTGTCGATTATTCCATCGACCTAAATCCCAATGAGCTGATTTGGATGCTTCCTCATAGTGTGTCAAATTTTGGTCCTCATTGAACATCGTTTCTCTTGTAGACAAGCCCAATGTCTGTCATTGAGCTTTCTAGACCATCAGTGCCCTACCTGCCAACTTCTACTCCCCCCGTTGCATCTCCTAGGTTTGAGTGCCCTCCACTCTCTCCTTCTACGCTCAACCTTCTTGTCACTTGCATTGCACCCTCTGCTACCTTTGATTCTATTTCTCTCGAGGCATCCCTTCACCCTACATCATCTCGTATTCCCATTTATTTAGTGTTGTCACAATCTAGGATATCCTCTATCCATCACTCAACATCGGACAACAACCCTAACCCTACCTCTTTTCAGGGGAGTTTTCCTATTCGCCTTAGCAGCTTCAATATTCTGGCATTTAACCCTTGGAACTCCTCCCATTCGCCACAGGAAGTCTCACAAGGCAATCGGGACCCATTTCGGGGCCATCTAGATGCTCCATAGACTAGTAAGGCTAAGAAGAGTAAGTGTGCCAAGACCTTGAGCAAGGACATCAATCTTAGATTTGTGGAAAGTATCATTATGGGAAAAGTGGTGGATACCGCCAATAGGGTTCTAGTGTGGCATGTGAGGGAAAGAACATATTCGGCTAAGAGGCTTCGCCTCTGGACCTTCGATATTTGGGGCACTTAACTCAAGGAAATTACGTCGATCACCATTCTAAGTTGAGGATTATTTGCCCTCAATTTCCACCAAGAAGAATACATAGATTGGGTACTCTCCCGCTACTGGCATATCGAAATGGACCCTATGCTTCTAAAATGATGGAGCCCCCTCTTCAATCTAGAACAAGAGTAGTTGGGTGCTAGTCTGATTTGGGTTCGTCTTCCAGGGCTACCCCTGCACTTTTGGTTAGAGGACATATTTATTCGCATCAAAAATGCACTGGGTACCTATTTGGATCATGATCTATCATATGCAACATCTAACAACAAATCTATGGCCTGCATACTGATTCACGTTGACACTAGAGAATGATTAGAGGAAAATATTACTTTGCATTCGAGTCATTTCACTTGCAAACAAACCCTAGACAATGAGGGAGTCCCATTCAGGTGTAGAAGGTGTCACAAGGTAGGGAAGCTATATAAGGAGTGCTCCCTTCTCTTTTCGGTGAATTCTTCATTGGAAAAAGGCACTAAGAATCCACAATCTAAAGATCCTCTGGTGGAAGAACAACCTCCTCATGCTACTAGTCTGATGGCTATGTATGGGGACACTTCTCTACCAACTTGTTTTTCCTCTCTGCAGCCTACATCTCCATCCATGATGAGATCTTAAAATGTTGTAGTGGCTACTCACTCCATGGGTCCTCTTCCTTCTCTTTGTTCTTCTGTTTCTTTTACATGCACTTCACAACAATTACATGTTTCATATGCATCCATTTCTAGCTTGTCCACATTCCCTCTCACATGCCTACTCGATCATCCTTCTACTATCTTCTCCACTAAGCCACTCATTGTTACTGGAGCTGACTCCATAACTTCACTTAAGCCCTCCACCACTTCTCAACTTTCACATCCATATAACCTATGACCCCGGGTATCCATCCCTCCTAGACCATCTAGATAAGGTCTCTCTTCCCTCTCTATTGAGACTAAACCCACTTGAGGGAACCCTTCAGGATTTTGAGAGCTATCCTTCTTGTCAAGGTATATGTGGCCCTAGGTAGATAGACCACAATTGATAGGGTTATTAAAGGAAAGAACACCCTTAATCAAGATGACCCATGAAGTGGTTGTCCCTGAATTTCAGAGGGTTTGCTAGCCTTGCTAAAAAACTATCCCTCAAGAGGTTCCTGGATACAAAGCCATTTGACATAATTTCTTTACAAGAAACCCTCGAGAAGGAAGAGTAGGTTTCCCTGATTCTTCACTCTATGATTTCTGGCTTGTGCTTTCATGCCTAGATGTCAATGGATGATCTAGGGGTATTGAACTGGGCATTAATACTCGATCCATCAACCCTATTTCTGTATGGGGGGGACCTGCATTCCTAGGAATGGATATCTTTTCCTCAAAGATGGGCAAGAACTTTCATATCATTAATGTCTATGCATCATATCATAGTAGGGTGGAGTTTTAGAATCACCAATTTCAATTGTCGTTGATGAATTCTAATAACCTAACTTTGGGTGGAGACCTCAATTTCACTATTCATTATGAGAAATGTTTGGGACATCATACACAGCTAGATCCCCTTCATAATATATGGAACATCTCCTGGAACGACATCATCTGATTGAGATCCCCATGAAAAAAAAGAAACTGACATGACATAACAGAAGAATTGGTGATGCTACTTTGCATAAGCAATTGGATTGGTTTCTCATCAAAGAGGACTTGCTTGGTACCCTCTCCAATTTTCTTCAATGGGTTGGATTTGGGGGTGTCTTTGATCACTCCCCCATCTATTTGGAACTAGCTGGTCCTTCCCTAAAGCCCGAGCACCCTTTATGTTCAACGTGACCTGGTTATAGGACCCGAAATATCACAAATTGGTTACCAATTTTTGGAGAGACCACCCTCCTTCCCAAAGGTGGAACCTAGTTGAAGGATTTTGTCGAAACCTCATGGAACTTAAAAATATCTCCATTCAATGGGCCAAATCTAAATGATCTAGAGACAACCAGACTCTTTGTACAATTGAACACTAGCTTTCCTATCTTATGGATGACCAAGGTCACAGATTCATCTCAGTTGAAGCTAAATCTACCCTCACCGAGGTAGAGGGCTAAAGGTCCAATATTCTATAGGATCGAGAAGGGAATTGGAGACTTAGAAGCAGAGCCATCTAGCTGAAGGTAGGGAATGACGATACTAAATTCTTCCAAAATTGTGCCAAAGGAAGGTGGGCTTGTAACACCATTTAGAAAATGTCTACTAATCATGGACATTGTGCTCAAATGTTCCATCAACTAGATAATTTGGGAAATTCAGTTTTAAACAACTTTTCAAGGCTCCAGTTGGGATTTCACTCTTAGAAATCATTCGTATTGCTGGTCATTTCCCTTGGTATGTTGACTCTGACATATCTGAAGATCCCACTAAACCTATATGTATGGGCAAATTGGAGAGCACCCTGAAATGTTTCAAGAAGGATAAAAGTCTAGGCCTTGATGGATGGTCTATAGAATTCTATCTACCTTATTTTGATACTTTAGGCATGGAGCTACTCAAGGTTGTTGAGGAATGTAGGATTACAGGGCACATGTATGACGTCATCAATTTCACCTTCATTGCCCTCATCCCTAAGGTGGACTCCCCTCAATCCTTAATTGATTTCCAACCCATATCCCTTTGCAGTTGCTTATAAAAAATTATAGCCAAAATCATTACTAAGTGTATCAAGCCTATTCTCTCGGCCAACATCTCATATGAACAATTTTCTTTCCTCCATAATCGGCAGATCCATGAGGCCATTGGCACATCACAGGAAGCTCTTCATTCTATCAAATTGAAGCATCTAAAAGGATCCATTCTCAATAATCGATCTATCAAAGGATTTTGATCAAGTTAGCTATCTCGATCTTAGGATGTTTCTCACACACCTTGGATTCCCCATCACTTTCATTCGATGGATTATGTGCTGCATTTCCCCTGTCTCCTTTAGTGTACTTATAAATGGATCAGTCTCCAATTTCTTCGATGCTGAGAGGGGCCTCAGACATGGTTGTCCACTATCCCCATTACTTGTCCTTCTTGTCATGGAAGGACTAAGCAAGCTAATCCTAGAAGAAAGAAGAGTTGGGTGACTATTGGGGCCCAATATCACTGATCAATGTATTTTAGCCCATCTTCTTTTCGTTGATGATGTGTTATTTTTATCATCAGTGGCATCCGAGACTTCAATACTTTCTATGATATCATACAACTTTTTTGTACAACTACTGGGATGGAAACCAATAGAACAAAGCCTACCATTAGCTTCACAGCTTGCTCTCCTCATGAATCTGTACATGCTTATCAAAAGTTTCCCTTCCAAAGTTTTCAATTGGATGATGAACATAAATATTTGGCGTTTCACATAAAATCCCATGGATAAAAAATAGTTGACTAGACTTGATTGATGACTAAGGTGTAAAAAAGGCTGCTTAGTTGGAACCACCAATTATTATCCAGATTTGGGAGGCTAGTTCTTATCAAATCAGTATTGGAAGCCACTATGCTTTACTAGTTGTACCTCGCTTCGATTCCTCAAGGTATACTTTTGACAATACAAAAAATATGCTCCAAATTTCTATGGAATTGACACAGGGAGGGGAAGTCATTCACTTGGGTGATATGGAGTTGTATTGCATTTTCCACAAAATTGGGAGGATTTTCCCTCAAATATCTTCCAACATTTTCACATGCATTGGTTGGCAAATTGGGATGGCTACTCCTAAAGCCCAAAAGTCTGTGGAAAGATGTGGTCATCAATAAATACATTTGGCTGCATAACCTCATGGATTGGGTTCGCCTTCTATCTTGGAACAAACATGGTATCTCTATCATCTTGATGGTTGTATTACAAACTCTCCCCAGCATCAAGAATGGCCTCACTTGGTGAATTAACAATGGAAAAACAATATGCATTGGACCTAAATCATGGATAGGTTGTGGAAACTTATATTGACTTCCTCCAGACCTTATTTCATTCCTAAATGGTAGGGACATATCCACGATTTTACAAATAGTAGATCGACATAACACTACTATTTTCCTACAAGCTTAGAAATTTCCAGCTACACTAGGCATTCGAGAACAGTGCAAACAAGATTGGCGTAAGTACATAAATGTGTTATCTAAATCACATGTCCGAATATTTAATCACGATGATGATCTCATATGGGCTTTGACATCTCATCAAGTATACTCTCCCAAGATCGGATATCCAATTATACATGTTGCACATAAGCCCCCTTTTCTGGAGGGGTGGTGGAGAGCACTTGGAAACCCAAGGCTCCCCCACAAACTCAAATCTTTATGTGGAATATCATCATGAATAAAACTCCTACAAGTATCGACTTGATTAAGAGATTATACTTTTGTTTGTCTTCGTGTGTCATTCATCAATAGCACGAGGAATCGAATGATAATCTCTTCCTGTTCTACAGAACCTTACAACACATTTTGGGAGCAAGTCCTCTCCTCTTTGGACATAACTCAACGTTGGGAAGGGTGAAACATCAATGAGGCACGGAACGACTAGTGGAAAGCTTCCCCCAACATGAAGAATCACAATATCCTCCTCATTATATGATGTCATACTTGGTTAAGTCAAAACAACATCATCTTTAACAATCTGTAAATTCGGTGGCCTTTGGTAATCACTAGAATCATCAATAATTTCAATGAAATACTAGATGTTGAACAGTCCCCACCTTCTCGCACCATAACTCCTGCAGCCATCAACCATGACCGTCCATGGGTATACTTCAACGGATCTTCCCAAGACCAGGTTTGTGGGGTATTATTCTCCATTTATTAAACAATCACTCTTTTTCAGTTTTCATGGGGTTTGGGGCTAGCACAAACAATTTCTCTGAGCTCATCTCACTCCGAAATTTATTATACTTTACATTGGCACATAACTATAAACATATTGAGATATTTGGGGACTCTAAGATCATCATTAATTGGTTCTCTTGCACAACTGCATGTCATGTGCATTGTCTCAGGAACATTTTGGATGATGCATTGCCTTTAAAATCACAATTTGAACAAATTACCTGTTTCCACATTTACAGGGAGCACAACTAGATTGTGGACTAGGTTGTGGATCAGCTTTCCAAGGAGGCAGCGAATCAACCCAGATGACAATGGTTTATCCAAGAATAGAAGCAGGGAGAGTTCTTCCAGTATTATCACAAGCCTTACAAGGACCAGATATAACAGAGGGCTGACAGGCCCCAATTTTATAGAAATTTGCAAAGCAAACATTTTGAATTTTTGTATAAATATCTACTAAATTTGAAGGCATACCTTTAGTGGGTAATTATGTATAGACCTATATATTTTGATGGCTATGTACACACATGCATCATATGCTACCCACATTTACAACATGTAATTTTCCATTTATAATAGAAAATAATGATTTTTCCCAAGGGGAAAAAACAAAACCTTTTGATTATCAAATCAATGCTCTTGAACCCTATGCCACTATGAATTATTGAATCATACTCATAATGGTTTTATTGCTGAGAAAGACAAAAGTGGGTTTTCTCTAGTGACTGCACAACCATTTTTACTTGTGAAGATCGCTCCAAACTAGAAAAGTGCTCCAATTTTTCAATTTTGTCAATGAGGCTCTCCTGTTAGTGAACAATGTTGTTGTTTCCCAGTTGGGAACCCTTGGACCTAAAGTCAACCTAAGGTCTAGTTGGGTCAAGAGCTCCCCATCAAGGATTGTGTCTTGCCAAAGTCATATAAAAAAATGTTGGTCTACTACACATGGTAGTCTTGATAGAGGACTTTACCCAGTTTATCTTAGGTACTCTAATAGAACCTCACATCACACGCAAAGGTGAATTTCTATTGTAACCAACACATACTAATATAAGCTTACAAAGTAAGCCAAGGCAGAAAAATTCCATAGTATGGCACTAAACCTTAAAACGCCCATATTAGCCTTCACAATGATTTTTCGCCAATAATTAGGGCACTTGGGTTAATTAGAGGCACTTTAATTTTAAATATGAAGATATTATTTTGATGTTTAAATAGAGACATTTGTATTGAATGTAGGGTTTCTAGGTTTTTAATCCTTCCTTTAAACACCTAATAAACAACTGTGAAGGAATAAGATGTAAAATTTAATCATGCTTATTTACATGCCTTGTAAAGAAAAACTTATTGTAGGAGATTTCATGTTTCCCAAATTGTGGTGTTGGTTTTTTATTTGCTAATGGGGGGACCCTTTGAACTTCCCAAGGTGGTATTATAGTGACTGTAGAGAAATGTCACTAATATATTTCATAGTCTTATGGAACGTATATGCTACATACTCAAAGGAGGTCTTTCTCGATTATGGTGTACTTTGTGTGCACGACCTACTAAATATGTTCCTTTTCTATTTGTAATAAAGTTTGGATACCACGTGAGTAAATAAATAGTTACCAAACATGTACTTTGTGTGCACAACCTACTAAACGTGTTCCTTTTCTATTTTTAATAATGTTTCGATACCATATGATTAAATAAATAGTTACCAAACATGTCACACGTTTATTTCAAATTCACTGTACTATCACAATGTAATTATAAAGCATGGATGTTGATATGCATAATTGTCACAATAAGTTTATGTATCATGTCCAATAAGCAAGGGTTACACATATTACATCATGTCTTATTCTTGGATTTAGCTCCATAACATCACAATAATATTGACATAATGACGGAAAGGGCTACACATATTAACCATGTCTTATTCTTGAATTTTGCTCCATAACATCACAATAATATTTACAGAATGATAGAAGGTTGGGTTTATTTACACTTGGTAGAAACTTATATTATTTACTTGTACAAGAGCTCAAAGAAGAAATACATCAATATATTATAATAATGCAATTGAAGCTACAAAATACTTATCATTTCTAGTATTTTTTGTTGTCTTCTAACAATTCAGACGACCAATTATTGCCATGTATGTGTGATAAACCAAACATATGTAGTCAAAACTTGTAGACAATCCAGTCAGAGGAGTAGTTTTTATGCTTGTACAATAATTGAAGGAAGAATGTCATATAACCATGGTGGCTACCAGAGAAGGTGCAATAGATGTAGGTGAGAAAGTTCAAATATTGGTAATTGAAAGGAAGAAAATTTGTCTACAGAGAAGAATGAGAGAAGTGAGAGCCCATATTCTAAATGTAGTAGCTTAGAGTCAAGTTATGGATCATATGGTTCCTTTTGGATTAACTCTAAATTCATGTTCAGGTGCCCTCATTCCAACATAGGGAAAATAAAATAACATATATGTAAGGAAAATTTAGCAACCAGTTCTCATAGGTACATTCATACAAGCAATACTAGGGTACACAAACAAAAATATTGTCACCACTGCTCAAGAGTTAGGAAATACTTCCATGGATTACATAATTTTCATAATAACAAAGGACATCATGAGAATTATTCTAGTAATTTTTATGATGAAGGAAAACTATCGTGGACCAAGTCCTATCGATTCCTATCATATTTGTCATTCAAAGAAACTAGAAGACATCATACATTGTAGCTAAAGTTCAATGGGAGTTAAGTAAGGGTTAACTTCAAACACGACCTTTTAAAAATGGTGTTTTCATTAGAATTAAATATCATAATGTGAAAGGATCAAATTTTGGGTGTGCTAAACAAGTACAAATTCCTTTTGGATGTGACAAAAACTCTTCATGATATAAAAGGAAGGAACTCTACACTCACTCTTCTACAAATGCCTCCCTTTGTAGAAAGGATTCCCCCAATTTTTTATGATATAAATTGAATATCATAATGTGGAAGGTTCAAATTCCAAGTGCATTAAACAAGTACAAATGCCTTTTGGATGTGACAAAAATGAAATGAGTTATAGTTATCAATTATGTTAAAAGTTATAAGGGGACATACTACTATATATGAAATAAGCGAGGGTTTTCAATTACATTGAAAATATTGACGATATTCCTTGTTGGTTAGAGTTGTCGAAGAGAATAATTTTTACATATTTTGGATTGATTGAGGAAAAAAATGTATATTAAGGTCATAAGGAGAGAATCCATGCCAAAATGGTTTCATTTCCTGTAATTTTGTAAAAGTTATGAAGAAGCCATGCCAAAATGGTCCCATTTTCAACTCTTTTTTATTAAAAACAATTTGGTAAATGTTCTTATGATAGGGTGTGTAGTCTTGTTGAGTGATTTCTTGCTATATGGAAGTGATGTGGAATACATTAAGGATAGCAATCAGAGTTTTTCCAATTGAATTATAAATATCAATTAAGGATAAAAATTAGGGTTTTTCCTAACGAAGCATGTATAATACTAATCAGATTCGCATGCATCATACAAAAAATTTCAAATCATTTCAATTTTTTAAATAAAATCCACATGCATCATAAAAATAATTTGAATCCTAATACTAATCAGATTCGCATGCATCCTACAAATAAGTTCAAATCATTTCAATTTTTTAAATCAAATCCACACGCATCATACAAATAATTTGTATCCTTTCAATTTTTCCACGCTTCAACTAGTTTACTATTGTATTAATCATATATTCTTGCATTACACAAACAAGTTCCAATCGATTCAAAAGTTTTTATTAAATCCTCATACATCATACATAGAATTTGAATCATTTCAACTTTTTCATTTACTGTCGCTAATAATTTTCATTTGGTGGGCCATAGCAATACATTGGGATTTCAGCAATGTCAAGAAGCAAAGAAAAGATCTACTTGGTGGGTATTATGTGGTCTACACTTATTTCCATGACTATTCCTCTAAAAAATGTGAAGATCATTTCAAAATATGAAATGCCATACAATGAAGCTTCCAAACTGTAAATATTTTTAGGTAGCTTGGGGCATTGTACCTCCCATATTATTGGTAATTAATGTGCATTAAACACAATATTCATTACCAAGTCTCATTTCGAAATTTGTATATAGTCCTCTTTTATTGTTCCTAATCAAGGTTTTTATTTCCCACTTTATGGTTTCTTGCAAGTCTCTTTCACGCTATAGGATTGTGCTTGAGAGTTCAAATATAGAGTCCTTAAGATCCTTGGCACTATTTGGAAGAGATGTTTTTAGACTTCATATGGCCAATATGGTATGTATTGTGTTGTATGTTGTAAGGATGATGCACATACCCATTTTTAATAATTGCAAATGAGCTGTGTGTAGATACTCATTTGATAATAGTCAAAGTTTTGTCTCTTCATTTTTCTTGCACATTATATATTTTTAAATGTAAATTGCGTCAAATAAGTTTCATTACAAAGTTCCATCATCAAGCAGACATAGGTATACCCATCGACCAAGGAAGGAGAGCAACAACCAACTCTTTTATGTCAACCAACTCTGATCTAAAAGTTGTAAGTTATCCCAAATGCACTGAATTAGTTACCTCATGAAAGGTTGTTGGACACAAGATTTTCCACTTAGAAGAAATATTAGTCATCTCATTAAATGTTTCTAATACAATCTTTTACACTTATAAGGAATGCACATCACTATGATCATATCTTAGAGAGACCATATCTTAGACATACATTCTTGCTTGCTTTCTTGATTGTTGATGCCATTAGTTTTCCATGCAATGAGCATATCTTCAAAGTAATTACAATTTCAATCATATGAAGGGCCATTTCAAATTCAATTTAAAATTTGGAATGTGTGTTTATCCTCTATTGCATGTTAGTAAATTTCATTTGAGTGGTAAATGCATTCTATATTTAATGCAACCAACTCATCCCACTGTCAAAGTTTAAGTTATAATTGTTTATGATAATATTAAAACAATAAAGTGTTATTTCTTTTATTTGATGTTATACATTTCATTAAAATGAAAAACTAGTTAATAAAATAAATTTAAATCAACAATTATTAGAAATTTATAGTTTGTATTACATTTGCAGAATTCAAGCATCCATTTTTTCTAAATGAATTTATGTATTAAAAAATAATAATATCATCCATAATTATATTACTTATTTCAAATCTTGCAAAATGTTGGATGTTGAGTAATTGAAACAATTATGTGTGTGTGTGTGTGTGTGTGTGTATGTTATTATTTGTATTTGATGTTATATATTTCATTGAAATGAAAAATTAGTTAATAGCATATATTTAAATCAATTATTTTTAGAAATGAAAAATTAATTAATAAAATAGATTTAAACCAACAACTCGATTAATAATTTGTATTGCATTTTCAAAATTCAAACATCTTTTTTTTTAAATTGATTTATGTATTCAAAAGTAAAAATATCATCCAAAATTATATTACAAAATTCTTAAAAGAAATTAACAAAAACCCCACTTACTTGCAACGAAGTGTTCTCCACGGTGTTTTTCGTGGGCTATAATGATTCAACGACAAAATTATTTTTAATCATCTAACGGATTAGATCAATGGTGTAAGATAAGTCATGGTAGCACATAGGAGAGTTCTTCCCAGAGGGAAAAGCCTTACGAGGTAACAAGATTTGGGTTTAAATTAATTAGGATAAATTCCTTAAAAATATATTAATTACAGTTGTTTTTAACTTAATATTGAAAATGAGTAAATATATAATGACATGTAGTTTTGAATTTAAAAATCTTAAAATTTAATTTAAAAAAATTAAAATTGAAATTAATACCTAAATAGTAATGCTATTGGTGAACAAAGACAGTCAATTATATTGAATGCGTTAAGATAGAAATAAAGAAATATAATGAGCTCTCTACGATCTCTGCTTCTCTAGTGACCTTGTAATATAT
>APFE030835531.1:14379-26973 GCA_000404065.3 Pinus taeda | reverse complement strand
GAAATCGTTCAATCATTTTAACGGAAAAAACAAAGAAACAAAAAAATGTGATGTTCAATTGATTGAACAGCTATCGTTCAATAGTTTGAACGACAAAATCAAAGAAACAAAAAATGTGTTGTTCAATCGATTGAACGGAAAAATCAAAGAAACAAAAAATGTGTTGTTCAATCGATTGAATGGAAATCATTCAATCGTTTGAACAGCAATCATTCAATCGTTTGAACAACACTTATCAAGCAATAAAAATTCTCATATTTACATGGTAATGTCTACTCTTAATTGCAATCAATCAAAAAGAGTATATACATTATTTACACTTCTAAGGAGATCTCAATTTTTTGAAAGAAAATTTGATGGGTCATCACTTCCTGTAGCTAAAATTTGCATGGAGGGGTCCTCGCGTACCTGCTCGCAAAAAGACTCCTTGGTGAGCAGTTTGTGATAGAGGCGTACTCGGTGTCCATTCACCTTAAAAGAATGGCCAAATCTGTCAATGGTAACCAAGGTAAGGGTACCATTTTTATGCACTTCTTGAATCTCATAAGGGTCGAGCCATCTTGTTTGTAACTTGCCCGGGAAATCTTGGAATCTGGAATTGTAAAGCAATGGCCAATCCCCTTTTTGAAACTTTTTCTTCTTGATAAGGTTGTCATGCCATTTTTCCCTTTGTTGTTGAATAATTGCAGTCCATTGCAAAGCAAGCAGTCGAGCCTCATCTAGTTCATTAATGTAATGGATTCACTTGGTCTGGGCTTCTGTTAGATCCAACCCCACTTCCTGGGCCGCCCGTAGAGTCTTTATTTCGAATTCGATCGGAAAAATAGGTTCTTTGCTGAACATAAGCTAGTATGGAGAGTATCTAGAAGTATTCCTCTAAGTCATGTGATAGGCCCACAAGGCCTCTGGCAGTCTAGCAGCCCAGTCTCATCATTGTGTTGAGACTGTCTTGGTCAAAATTGCTTCAATGACCTTATTGGTGCTTTCGACCTGCCCGTTCACCTGTGAGTGACATGGGGAAGTGATCCTATGCGTAATATGATGATTCCTAAGAGTGGTAGTAATCTTATGTCCTATGAATTTCCCTCCCCCATTTGTGATCACTTCATGTGGTAACCCATATCGCACAAACAGCCCAAAAAGGAAGTTAATCACAGCTTCCTCTGTGGCTCTTGGTAAATCTATTGTTTCCACCCATTTTTTCACATAATCCATGGCAACTAGTATGTAGGCCTTCTGATTGGATGGCAGATGGAATGGGCCAACGAATTCTAAAGCCCACCTTTCGAAGGGTACTATGACTAACTGAGATTGCAGAGGCATTTCATCAGATTGACCAGGCCTGCCCATCCTTTGACAGTTATCGCAAGCCTGGGCATATTTCTTAGCATCCTTAAAAATAGTGGGAAAATAATAGCCCATTTGTAATACCTTATGCCCTGTCCTTCGATCTACAAAATGTCCCCCGCAGTGCTCATCATGGCAAGATTTCAGTATACCATGAATTTCATCATCGCGGATGCATCTGCATATACACATGTCAACTCCTATATGAAAAATATGTCTGCCTATCTAAGAGAATCGGGCACTACGTTGAACGATCAGCTTCCTCTCTCTTGTTGCCAAATGCTTGGGCAGCTTCCCAACTGCCAGATAATTCGCCACATCTGTGTACCATGGCAATTTGATTGACACGGAAAATAGATATTCATCCACAAATTGGTCGTCTACCACCAGTGGATCATTCACCTTCAGAATTCGTGATAGAAAGTCAACAACCTAGTTTTCCTTCCATGGGTGATCCTTAATAGTAATATTGAACTCCTGCAAAAGAAATCCATCATGTTACTAGACCATTTGTGAGAGGTTTATTAGCTAAATACCGAATGGCAGAGTGATCAGTGTACAGAAAGACTGGGTAGCCAATTATATAGTGTCTAAATTTGTTTATTGCATAAATAACAGCTAAAAATTCTTTTTCTGTCACTGTATAATTAAGTTCTGAAGAAGTGAGATTTTTTCTAATATAATATATAGCATAAGGTTTCTTGTCCTCTTCTTGGCCAAGGATAGCGCCTATAACTAATCTGGTGCGTCCGTGGATATGTGAAAAGGCAACTCCCAGTTTGGTCCATGCAACACTGGTGTTGTTGAGACTAGTTTCTTTAAACTTCTAAAAGTTGTGTCACATTTGTCAGACCAACTAAAACCAACATTTCAATCAAAGCATATAGAGGCGCAACAATTTGTGAAAAGTTTTTAATAAACCTACGATAATAACCTGCATATCCTAGCAAGCTACGTACCTATGTCTGAGTGCAGGGGATAGGCAGTAAAAGAATTACCTAAATTTTTGTTGGATCTAATTGTGTTCCTACTGCAGAGATGTAGTGTTCCAAGATTACGCCCTCAGTCATCATCATGTGGCACTTAACATTGCTTAAACATAACCTAGTAGCAATGCATCGTTCTAAGACTTTTTCTAATGTTTGCAATGCTTGGTTGAAGTCATCCCCATATGGATTAAAATCATCCATATACACCTCAAGTCCTTCATTTATTAAATCAACAAAGATGTTGAGTATAGCTCTCTTGAATGTAGCTGGGGCATTACACAAGCCAAATGGTAGTACTCTATACGCGAATGTACCCCATGGACAGGTGAAAGTTGTTTTGTCCTGGTCTTCAGGGGTGATTTGAATCTGATTGTAGCCACTGAAACCATCTAAAAAGGAAAAGAATTATTTCCCTACCAAAGTATCTAAGACTTGATCAATGAATCGGAGGGGGAAATTATCTTTCTGTGTTGCCTTGTTCAGCTCCCTATAGTCTACAAAGATACGCCACTTCCCATTTTTCTTAGGGACAACCACCAATGGAGATACCCATTTACTATCTGGGATAGGATAAATAAAGTTTACATCCAACAGCTTCTGTAACTCTTCTTTCACAACATCCTTGAGATGCAGATTCAATCTCCATTGAGGCTGCCAGATGGGTCGAGCATCCTTCTCATTATAGATGTGGTGTGTACATAGTTGTGGATCTATTCCTTTCATATCACGATAATCCCATGTAAAAGCCCCTTTATATTTATGTAGGACCTGTATGAGCTTTTGTTGTTGATCGCTATCCAAACCATCATTAATATTTAGAATTTTCCAGGTTCGATCCCTACTGACTTTTTGTTATGAACATCAGTCGTCTAAATATGTTGATCGTTGGTATCCTTTAGAGGATCCTCCATGGCTTTATTATCCAAGATTGCTTTCAGCATTTGACACTTTACATTTCTCACATTAGCAGGCTGATTCATAAAGTTATTAATAACATCGCCTTCAATTTGATCTTTAAATTCTAGTGCCTCTGCTACGGTGAGTGGTGAACGGATGCTTTCCGCCAGGTACGCTGGTGGTTGTTTACATATTTTTGCAATGGGAGGGCTTGGCTTGGCAGGAGGATATAACACAAGATTCTTTACAGCATCCCCCTTTACAATAGTCATGTTGCCTTCTCGGCAGCCAATATAAGCATCAGTTGTCGCAAGCCAAGGCCAGCCCAGAATTAGAGGGTGCCCATATAATCTACTCTTTGGGTTTATGACAAGAAAATCTACTAGATATTCCCATGAGTCAATAGAAATTGTGATATCTTGTAAGGTTCCTTCTGGACATACTACTAAATGATCAACAAGTTCTAATAGAGTGGTGGTTGGTTCCAAGGCTATAATACCAAGTGCTTGACATGTTTCTGTTGTTAAAATATTAATGGCTGCACCCAGATCAACTAAAGTATTGGGAAAAGAGCAGCCATATATCTGAAATGTCACTATGGGGTTTCCAGGATCTTCATACTTTATTGGAGTTTCCCCTCCCAAGAGTAAATCAAATAAGGTCCCTATGGGGTGAATGGTGGGTGAGGTTTTTTCTTTCCTCGCAAGCTTCTTTACACATAGCTCTTTAATTGTTTTGGCATAGATGGGTATGTCTTGAATGGACTAGAGGAGAGGGATTTTAATAATAATAAAAAATTCAGTTCCCCTACAAGATCGAAATATGGATAAAAATAGATTTGGGTATCGTTAACCTTTCGAGGGACGGTGGAGAAGTGACTGTAATTTTTTCAGGATCTTCATGTTGATCTGTCTCTTCTCCTTATTTTAGTTCAATATTAATTACAGGTGGTGGTATATGTACAGGTGGGGTTTCAATTTCGATTGAAGGTTGATCCCTGTTTTCCTCAGGGGTGATGATAGGGCCTGACCTCAATCTGAGTTCATTACATTCTTTCTACTCAACCACATAATCTAATCTTTCAATAATATTCACCAACTGAACTAGTATGTTATTAGGATTTGGATTCGGTTGACCTGGAAATTGAGGCCGCAAAAGGGGTTGGGGATTTTGTGGTAATCTATAAGGTGTTGATAGTGCAGGTTGAGGCTAAGGACCTACCCCCATAAGTGCGTTAGATATCCCCAAAGGTCACTGCCAATTTGTAGACCAATTCAGATTTTGATAGGTAGAGGCAGGCCACTGGGATTGATATGGATTGCACTGCCAAACAGGAGTAAAAGGAGAATTTGGCCAGCCATTTCCTAGAAAAGATTGCATTGGATAGGATGCCATAGGGAATGGCGGGCTTTGCCAACTTTGGTAGGGTGACTGGCCCTGCCATGCTATCCCAAGGTTTTGTTTCTAATTAAACTGCGAAGAAGGAAAGAACATGGATGCGTCTTGTGTCATACCTGTAGGTTTAGCCTACGATTGTCAATGTTGGTTCATCCGATATACCGGCTCTGTTTCTTCTTTTGCTTCCTTGAATACTGCTTTTAGCTCTAGCAATGATGGACATTGTTTATTGGCGTGCTCTTTAGTACAGATAGCGCATGTGTGCACCATGTCTAATGGGCATTCCCGTTGGTTGTGCTTCTTTCGACAATGTGGACGGAAGATGGCCAAGTTTTGTTTGCTAAGGCTTTCTTTTATTTAGCCTATAAAACATCTAGCTACGTTGTGAGAGAACCCAGGATTTCCATCTTAAAATCTTCCAGGAGGTTACCGATTTCCATCAGCGTTACGCCTCCACTATGTGGTTTGCTTCCCCTACTCATGGGATCTCGGCTCCCTACTCCTATATGTGTGCTTCCTCGTGAACACCTGATGCACAAATGAATAATTTCATCATAATATTCCTGATAAATATCTCCTTTTCCCATTAATTTTAGAGTTTCTACCCATTCCTCTTTCATTCCTTTAATTAAGATAGCTCTTAGGACTTCTTTTGCTAAGGTAGTGTGTGGAGACCTCTGAAAATTATAATTAAATTGTTCTACATATTCTTCTAGTGTTTCATTATCTTTTACAGTCATCTTAAAAATTTCATCTTTTAGTTCCCTAGCCTTACAAAAGTCTTGGTATCTTTTGAGGAGGGAGGTTTGCATCTCATCCCAAGAATTAATAGTTCACCCACCTAGACCCATAAACCATCTTAAGGCTGCTCATTTCAGAGTGGAAGGGAACAACTTTAGCTTTTGGGGCTCAATGGTGTATTCATACCCTCTACAAAGGACATCAAACTCAAAAAGGAAAGCATCAGGATCCTCTGTGATCATCTCATGGAAAGTTGGGATGCTCTGCGGAGGAATAGCCTTCATGGGGGCATTGGCCGCTTGGTCGACTATGGGTTACTCTAATGTCGAGGTTTGACCTTGAGGTGGTTGGTCTACCATTTGGTCAAAGATATGCCAATAATCTTCAGGGACTTCAAGGCTGCTTCTTAAGTAATCAAAGGGTTAGAAACCCGAGCTGGCTTTGCAACACTACCTAGATTTGGGATCTCAGGAGATCCTTGTTCCGACAGTTGTGTTTCTTCCTTAGCAGTCCCACTGGTTTCTCCTTTTCCTTCTCTTATGTTAAAAGATTTTCCCTCTTGTAGAGGATCAGAATGTAAACTTATTGTAGCTTGAAGACTTTGTTCTGATCCTCCAACTTGGATTTGAATCTCAGCGTAAGCTGAAAATGGTGAGCTTGCTGCTTGAGGGATAACAGTAGAACTTTTTCCAGGTATTGCTTGGAATTTTACTGACGCTTGAGACTCTACTTTTCTCACGATTTCGTCTATAAAGGTCGTTCTCCCAAGGTTCACCGATCCTTTGGGTTTTGTGGATTTTGGTGGAGGATTCTGCTTTTTTCTATCTTTTTATTCCTAATCATTCATAAAAACAAATTCTTATTTAACCTCTAAGCCTTCGTTGGAAAGTGGGTTGGTAAGCAAGCACTTTACTTGCTAGGTACGCAGGTTCTTACCTTTCATTTTTAAAACCCAACTCTTTCACAACAAGATAAAAGGAAATCACTTGAAACACACTCCTCGGCAATGACACCAAAAATGTTGGTTCACTAAGATGTCTTGTTTTAAGCAATCTTAATTCCTACATTAATTGTCTACCCAAGGAAAGTCTTTTTATCTCAGGAGTGTCAGCACAATATATGCAGTGAATTCAAAGGTTATTTACAGGTAAATCATTGCAATCTCTATAACTATCTTTTCAACTTAAGTCACACAACTTCTTAAAGAAATAACTAAGGAAAGATAACTTTGAAATAACTCTTAACACACTCTACAATTTCATCTACTTACTCCAAAACTAAATGAATCTGAATGCAAATACAAAGAATCGCACTTGGCAATATTCAAATGGAATTAAATCTAAACCATTCGATTAATTAAGAAAAAGAATTGTAACAATTGAACAACAATGTTAATCTATCGTAAATCAGAATTAAACAGCAAATCCTAATTGAACAGCAATCTCGATTGAACGGCAATTCTCAATTGAACAGAAATTCTCAATTGAACAGCAATCAAGCAAATATGATAAATTACTTCTAAGAAACAACTACGTCTATTAGTAGATTTATGGAAATTGATTGAAACTACCTCTAAGATTTATGGTATCATAACTCAAAAGGAACTACAATCTATTTTGAAACTAACATAACCAATCAAATCCAAGCATTATTCAGATGCATCACGCAGCTAAATATAAATCGAAGTGAACAGCAATATAAATTGGAATCGTCAATCCTCACAATAAGAAAAATAATATTAACAATCAATACACATTCAAATGGAAAGATTATAACACAAGGAAGCATTAGAACTTCTCTTGACTGGGCCCGAAGTTGCCAGAAGCCTCCTCTAAGGAATACTCAGAATATAAGTGAAAATCAAACACAATCTTTCATTAATATGAGTAACCAGATTACAACATCAATGAGATAACAGTCGAATATATCTCAAAAAGAATGATTATATATTACATAAGTCTGAACTGAACTTTGTTCGCTTTTCAGCTTTATATATAACAACAAGAGGAAAAACTAGATAAAAGTGAATCCTCAAGATCAGGAAATCCTGAGGATTTCGCAATACATAATCTAATTCTGTCATGAAATGGTATTGGTCTACCTGGTCTCTCGCTGCCTTACCTGCATCTGATGTTGTCTTTCCCTTTTACAGCTTGGTGTTGCTCTATCAATTAAACTGCAATTGACGAATCCGCATCTTCTGCACACAAGAATAGTAAAAAGTCAGTTTCCAGTGCCAGATTTATCTAGATTGTTACCAAGTGCATTCATCCAACTTTAACTCTAATTTCCTTTATTTCAATTCATAAACATAGATAATCATGTAAAGATAAATACGAAATAAAGCAATTACCGAGGAGAAAATATACCTTTTTCTTTACCCAACAAGGTCGTCTCGCTTCTAGACACCACATACATCACTACCCTCTACTCATTATAACCCATTTCCACATATTTCTCATCCAAGTCCACAATTCTCCATTAGATCCATAAGGAGTTAGCCTCCCCCTCCCCTTTTCCACAATTTGGGTCAAGCTTGGAACGATGCTTCTAAAAATAAAGTTAAAAGAATAATATGGCCACTTACAACATGAAATGAACCATAAAATGCAAAATACGGTTGGGACAAAAAAATTTAACGCATGCACAAAATCCAAACTTGACTTCTACCCATATCATTATGGCCATCACCCATGTTCCTAGGGCCCCTTATGTGAGCCCCTTGCATCAGTAAGGAACCCATGATTCTCCCAACCCTTGGTGGGAGATGAACAGCCTTACCCAAAGGGGCTATCCATTGTGATATCATCCAGATCATGCTCTCATTCCCTGAAGCCCTGAGCAGTTAAAAGAAAGAAAAAAAATAAAAGGAAAAAGGCATATGAAGAATGGTGGAAAAATAAAGGTCAAGGAAGCTCATGTACCACGATCTCTCCATCCTACATATATACACCTAAGCGTGGGCCTCCCTTATTATGACTACCCTTGTACCATGGCATGTGGCTTGGAGCCTTCCCTGTTTCCCCACTCCATTTCATCATTATTTCATTGACACCTGCCATTTGATAGATATACCATGGACCTGTTACACCCTTAGATGTTGAAACCACCTAATAGGGTCCCTGATTAACCTCCTTCTTGATCCTAGAGACACCTATACATTCTAAAGCCCACTATGGAAGGCCATGCCCCTACAAAGTGCCCACTTGGTTCCATGATTTGTAAGCTCATTTTCTCAATTTCACTAATTAATTGTTGCATTGGAAGTTGAGGAGACGCATTGGATCTTATACAGGATGGAAGGTGGGTCTTCATATTGGGGTTTGGTCTCCCTATACAGGATCTAGGAACTCCAGAGAGTTAATTTCACTTGCAAGGTGAGCTTTGAGAACCATGGGCCTCCACCATAGCAAAGAGCATATAGACACACCATGGGATCCTTTAGCACCACCTATTTCTTACTCATGTCCCAGCTATTCGATGGTGATGATTCACTTGGACCACATTTCTCAGTCAGATGCACATGCACCATACACTTGGCAATTGATCTGGGTCCCATATGGGGTTTTGTATCACCCATGGAGACAAGGGAAGGGCCTGCATCATTATTACATCCCTTATGATTGCTTCAGTTGGAGACCCATAAGGCCATTCTTTATGCCCCCACGGCTACTTGGGAGAACCACAGGTTATTTTCTTAGAGATTAAGACCACCCCCTTTATCATTGTTATTGGAGCCCCCTATTCATTATGGCACATGAGGGACTTGGTTTGGCCTTCCAATGGCCCTACTAGCTATATTTCTATCATTTTTTACCCTCTTAAGAGGCTTAGTATTCATATTTTAGAGCTATTTGGTGGGCTTGTCACCAAAGTGATGTTATTCCACATTATTTTATTATGGGGGCATCATTAGGATAATTTAAGCCATTCAAATGCTAACATAAATACATGAGAGACTCATTATATCAATCATCATCACTTGAATTGGATTTCTCTCGTGAAAAGAAAATCGGACCTATAGTTTGGACGAAATTTTGGATGTTGGGATGCACTTTGATGTTTGGAAAGTTTTTCTATCTCATTTTTGAGCTTCTATTTGATGTTTTGATGGATGGGTATATTCGATTTTTCTTGTAAGTGTCATTTCCATGCTATTTTCTATATTATGTCACACGATTATGTCAAGTTTTATTATGTCCTAATTGGAATGTGAGTTCTTCGAGACATTGAGATTTGAAGTATTGCACGCATTACATGTTTAATATAAATTGAATGAATGTTCCTAGAGGTATATTTTCCATTGCATTACCTTGAAACTCCATAAACCATTTTCAAAGAAGTATAAATACCCATAGAAATTGTTTCTACCCCTCTAAGGTTAGAAAAGCTTCTTGGGTCTCCTTGATAGAACAAAATTTTAAATCAAAGTAAGCCTTTTTTCCATATTTCACAATAAATAGGAAATAGGTCTCGAATCCTTCATAATCAACCTTAAAACTATATTTTACCCTTTCTTTGGATTTTCCACCCTAACCCTAGATGTCCTAGATAGGGAATCAATAAAGTTCCTTTAGATACATCCTCTTGAAGAGCGAGTTGGTGAGGAACTACATTGGGGTGTCCTCTACCAACCCTCAATATTTGAGGCCTAACCCATGGTTGGTTTGTAAGAAACAATAATCCCTAGCTTCAACTTCATTTTTGTTTGGGCCATCTTTGGTTAGTGGCATTTTGAAGGTTCATATACTCAAAAACTCAATGAAATTTAATTATTCTTGTGACCTTCCTTTATCCTCACTTGACCTAGACACTCTCTTAAGGATAATTCAAACCCTAGGTCAAGTTTGGACCTTCCCAAGGCTCCCTTTTGTGGTCCCACAACATAATTTTTCATTTGTCTTACAAAGCCACATGGGGAACCTTATTTTCTTGAATATTCTTAGGTCTAGGATACCATCACAAGAGAATATCCCTATTCCCTAGGCCTAAGCCTCCCTTTGAGCCCTTCTTGGAGAGCCCTTATCTTTCTCTTAAAGAAACCAAGCCTATTATTTGAGTCTCTCATTTGAATGGGCTTTGGAAATCACATTGTACATTTTTATTTCTTCCCATATTTCTATTGATTTCCTTGATACTGAGACTCCTCTCATTGGTGGAAGTCCCTAAGGAGAAAGGGACATCGAATGAGGTGACAATGGATCCTTTGTGCATTGTTACCACATGGACTAGTAGTAGTCCCTTTACGACCCCTCCTTAAACCCTTTCTAAATCATGTGGTAACATTTTTGGCATCATTTCCTTGGACACGAGACGTGTGCCTTGTTTCCCATAATATGACAATATTGACATATCATTCTTGGCGACTCCATTGGAAGAAAAAAGCCCTAGTTCTTCATTGAAATTCAAAGTCAATTCCTGTGGGTTGAAGCAACCATTTGTCAAGGAAATTTCATTCACCCTGGCAAATCCCATGTCATTAACAGCCCAACAATATGTTGACCACATATATTCCTGCCCTAGATATGACAGGGACCCCAAAATATCCCACATTGGAATACATGAAGAATATGCCAATGTTCGATGGGGGTTCGCATTTTGTAGCCAATCACATTGCAAGATTCATGAGGTATGCTTCAAAGAAAAATATAACTCAAGCTTGTGACCAAATGGAATTATTTTTCCTATCCATTGCTCCAGATACCGATTGGCTTGAATTATGTGAAACTAAAAGCATCTCTTATTTCTCAGTGTTTGCTTTGCACTTTATTTGGCATAAGGGGACAACTCTACAAACTAGTGAAGAAATGTGTCAAACCTTAGACTTTGCCATCCAAGAGGAGGAGCTTGAAGTAATAGGCTGTAGTTGATTTTCCATGTAAAAAAATATAATACCAAGGTCATGGGACACATATTCCAATTTCAATGGTGGGAAAAAACATCCTAGTGGGTGTCACTTTCAATTTATTATTGATATGGAAATTAGAAAAGGAATTGCCAAAGGAAAAGAGGCATTAATTGGCATTTATTTATGAAAATAAAGGAAAATAAGAGAAAAGGAAGGTGAAAGGTCACATAATTTCATGTGAGGAAAATTGAAGGAAATAGAGGCCTCAATGATTAAAAGGCTCCAAAGGATCAATTCATGTTTTTTTGTTAGTTTTATCTTGGAACTCTCTTCTATTATCTCACTCTCCCATGCTCTTGCACACTTAGAGTATTCCTGGAGCAATTTGGCATACATTGAATTGTGGCAAGGTAAAATTTAAAAGAAAGGAATTGGGTGAGAATCCCTTGACTAGGTTTGGAAACCGCAATTCCAAATGAATGTGTGTTTTGCATGAATACAGGAAATATTCTTAACCTTGACTTTGTTTTACATTATGTGGATATGTTTCATATTCATGGACATGTATTTGATAGGTATAATAGTTGGTTTCTAGTTATAGCTATATTTTTCAAGAGAATTGGAGTCCCTTGAGAGATGATATATGTACATGTTCAGTTACAAGGAAGCGTGCTTGGCACAGCAAGGTAAGGTAACTGGTATATTGTATATTTATTTATGCGCTGGCAATTATATGTTTATAGCAATATGATGCAGGGAATAGCATGGAAAAAGACAATTCCATGAAATCTTGAAGAAGGCTCAGGTTGAGATTTTCCTTTGGAAGCACTAGGAATCATGGGGTTGAGTCATGGTGTTTTTTGAGAGTTTTGTGCTTTCGGTATTTTTTTATTTGTTTTTGCTTGATTTGTGGTTTTGATTATATCTGGTGCATGGTCATGCCACTTTGTTTATGGTGTCGTATTTTTATTGGCTTTTCATGGTTTTTTTCTTGTTTGTTTCGTGTTCTTGTCTTTTATGTTTTGAGGGCCTTGGGAACTGGCTGGAAAAAGAGGAAAGCTAGTGGAGCTCAAGGGGAGTTGAATGAACCCAACAAGTAATGTAAGACTTGGATGAAGCTCAGTGCATGAGTAAAGAGCATCTAAAAGCAATAGTATGACAGCTAGTTGGATTGGTTGGGCCCATTGGGATAAATGGATAGTGGCAAGGCAGTAATTCGAAAGGTAACAAGAAAGGTAAAGTAAATGGATTTGAGGTGTCAGATTCCTTGGCTATGTTGGGAAATATTTCTCTCAATGTTGTGCGTGTTTCAAAGATAAAGGGATTTATCTTAACCTTGACCTTATGATATATAGTAATATGTTAGTATATATA
>APFE030835526.1:18490-51308 GCA_000404065.3 Pinus taeda | reverse complement strand
GCTGCATCAACACGTTTCAAAATCAGCATGAAATCACTAACATTTAAAAACAAATATTTATATTTGATACATAAGAAAATTTAAAGTGTCAAAAATATGCTCCCAAAAAAAGAAGTATAATCTATAGCACCACTTTTCAAAATCGGGTTACTTTTTTACTACCTCTATGAAATGGGTAATCGTATTGGTTATTTAAAGTGCCAAAAACTATGTTAAAAAAATATGTGTATTCTGCATTGCCCCTTTTCAAAATTGGGTCAATTTTTTGCTATCTCTACAAAACAGGTAACAATATTAGTTCTCGTTTCAAAGTTTACATTGTTATTGGAAAGAAGATTTATAGGAATATCACATGGCCTAATTTTAGACCTTGGAAATATGAAATTAAAAAGGTACAACAATTTCAATATCAAGCTCCTAAAAAGCAAGAAAAATGTGTTAAGAAATTTATAGCATAACATAAATAATTACTGAGAGAAATAAATATAAAAATAACCAACAATAACCATAAACACATAAACACAAATGTTTATCCGGGAAAACCCCAAATCCGGGGAAAAACCCAACCTAAAAAGATTTTATTAACATTGGCCAAAACCCTGGCCAATCCGACCAAGTGAGCCTTCACCGCTCACCTCCAGGTCTTGCATTACAATGAAGTCCTTCCAGCCTTTTATAAGCTCCATTACATATAATACCACGGGAAGAATACTATGGGTGCACAATGCCATGTGCCCCAAAACCATCATTGTTTAACCTGGTCAACTTTGACTCTATCCCAAGTCAAGTTTACCTAACAAAATGTGTATTTTTAGATTTTTTCATAACTTTTATTTGAAAAAAATAGTTTGACATGATTCAAAGGGCATATTGAAGCATATATATCAATATTTAGTTCTAAAATGCCTCCAAAACAAAAAAATTGTACACCCATTAATCCCTCAGAAATATCTACTATGACACATGAAGAGGAAGAATTGCAGCATGGTATATCAAAATTAGGGGACCAAGTGCAACAAATTTTGCTCTCACAAAGAGCAACCAAAGAGGACATGAATGGATTAACTAATGACATCGATGGTTTAAAAATATAAATAAAAGGCGACATGAGTGGTTTAAAAGCAAACATGGAAGTAATGATGAATGCCAAGATGGAAGGATTGACAAAGTTGTTGCAAGAAAGGTTTCCACGTGGTGACAAGGTAATCCATGAAAATCATGATGACGAAAAAAGGAATATGAATTGTGATTTTAGAGACTCCAAGTCGGGGTTTAAGAACCACCACTTTCCAAAGATAGATAGCAGGAATTTTGATGGAAAGGATCCGATAACATCGATACTACAGATGGAGCAATATTTTGATGTATAAGATGTGCAACCCTCACAAAAGGTATGTATTACATTTCTATATTTAGAACCCAATCAGTTTGTATGGTATAGATGGATTTTTTCTCGTAAACCACTTGTCACCTAGTCAATTTTTACAGAGGAAATGATAGCACATTATGAAGATAGAAAGAGAAACACCTTCTTTAGCCAATTGATAAATCTCAAACAAAAGAGTTCAATGGTGAAGCACATTAAAGACTACACAAAATTGACTATTAGGGTAACCGATATTCCAAAGGAGCATAGGATTGATGTCTTCATAAGGACTTTAAAAGATAACATCAACATGAGGTTCGTCTTTGGGAACCCGATTCATTGGAGAAGGCATTCAGGGTGGCAAGAAATACTAAAAGAAAAATTATGGTAACAAGGGAGACTACCACTCACCACTATAAAGAGGAAGTGTTGTTGCTCCTAGTCTTCCATAACCTAAAAGGTTGACACCAAAAAAATTGGACGAAAAAAGAGAAAAAAGGGCTTTAAAATTTGTGATAGCAAATACATTAAGGGTCATAAGTGTGCTGAGAAGAAATTATTCTACGTAGACTATGAAGAGGATGAATAAAATGAACAAGAAACATCAAAAGAGGAGGATATACACCAATAACCAACCCTAGGGAAAGGACAAATGAATCTGACCATATCTTGTAATGCATTGACAGGAATTACCACTCCTCAAACTCTCAAGATAAAAGGATATATCAAGAATTAAAAATTAACAGGGTTGATTGATTCTGGTAGTACCCATAATTTTATTCATTGTAAGATAGCCAAGGAATCAAATTGCTTCTTATATCTAGCACCAGAGTGTCAAGTGATGGTTGCAAATGGAGGAACTATAAATTTCCCTAGAGAGTGCCATAATATCAAGCTAACCATGGGGGAATCTATATTAAATATTCCAATGCTTTCCATTCCAAAGGGTGGTGTTAATGCTGTACTAGAAGTCCAATGGTTACAATATTTGGGGATGATAGCTTTCAATTTTCAAGAACTTTTCTTGATTTTTTTTGGAAGGAAAGGAAGTTGAATTAAGGGGTATCGTAGGGAAACAAAGAAGGATAATTAGTTCTAATGACATGACAAATCTTCCGAAGAAACAACAATGGGGCATAATTGCACAATTATGCTCACTAGAGGTTCAAAAGTTGAAATCATTTATTTACCCATATCTCCAAAAAGTCTTGGACAACCATTTTAAGGTGCTTGAGACTCCTAAAGGCCTCCCACCCATTCGTGATCATGATCATGCTATTCATTTAATTCCACGAAGTGTTCCTCCAAACATCAAGCCTTATAGATATCCTCATGCCCAAAAGAGTGAAATTGAACGTATGGATGTAGAAATGCAAGAGGTTGGTATAATTCAACTTAGTTAAAGTTCTTTCTCTGCTTCTTTCTTTGCTACAGTAGTATGGGTGCACAAGGACAATGGATAATGGTGTATGTGTCCCGATTGTAGGGAGCCCAACAAGCTCATTATTAAAGATAAATTTCTGATTCCTATAATTGATGAATTGTTGGATGAATTACATGGAACAATTTACTTCACCAAGATGGATCTTCATTAAGGATATCATCAAATTAGAATGAAGATTGAAGACATTTTGAAAACAACATTCAAAACTCATGAGGGTCATTATGAATTTTTCGTCATGCCTTTTGGCCTTGCTAATGCACCTTCCACATTTCAAGGTTTGATGAATTCCATTTTCAAACCCTTCCTTAGAAAATTTGTGTTAGTATTTTTTGATGATATACTAATCTACATCAAGTCTTGGAAGGATCATGTTCAACATGTTGACACAGTGCTCAAACTATTGGAGAAGAAACAATTATATGCAAAAACCTTCAAATGTTTCTTTGGAGTATAGGAGGTGGAATATTTGCGTCATATAGTATTTCATGAGGGTGTTAAGGTAGACCCTAACAAAATTAAAGCCATTAAGGAATGGAAAGTACACACAACCATAAAGCATCTTCGAGCATTTCTCGGGTTGATGGGGTATTATCGCAAGTTTTTTAAGAATTATGGGAGAATATTGACAACTCTAATATCATTACTAAAGAAAGATGCATTTTTTGAACTCCAAAAGCAACAAAGGCCTTTGAACATCATAAAGAGGCAATGTTCCAAGCACCAATCTTAGCTACACCAGACTTCACAATTTTTTTTTATTTTTTTTTTTTATTTTTATTTTTTTATTTTATTTATTTTTTTTTTTTGTGGAATGCAATGCCTCGGAAAATGGAATTGGTGTTGTTTTAAAGCAAGAAGGAAGACCCATTACTTTTGAAAGTCATCCAATAAAAGGAAAGTATTTACATAAACCTATTTATGAGAAGGAAATGTTGGCAATACTGCATGCACTAAAGAAATGATGACCTTACCAAATGGGAAGACACTTCAAGGTAAAAGTAGATCATGATAGTCTTAAATACTTTTTGGAACAAAGATTATCATCAGAAGAGTAGCAAAAATGGGTGACAAAGATGTTTGGTTATGACTTTGAAATCATATACAAAAAAGGGAAGCAAAATGTTGTTGCAGATGCACTCTCAAGAAAGGAGGAGGATGTGGAAGCATTGCTTTGTGCCCTTTATATTATCCAACCTGAGTGGATAATCGAATCAAGGGATGAATGGAAGAATGATGAAGATGTGTGGTCACTTATTCAAAAGTTGTAGCAAGATCCAAGTACATCTGATACAATTAGCTGGAAAAATGATTCATTATGGTACAAAGATCACTTATATCTTTGTAAGAATTCCCAACTCAAACAAAATATTCTTATGGAATTGCACATCTCTCCCTTAGGACATCACTCAATATTTTTACAGACTTACCATGCAGTCAAGAAGGGATTTTTTTGGGATGGCCTTAAATCTGACATTCAAAAGTTTGTGGAAAAATGTTTAGTTTGCCAACAAAATAAAGTTGAGACAATTAAGACATCAGGTCTGTTACAACCTTTATCCATTTCTAGTCAGCATTGGGAGGAGGTCTCAATGAATATTATCACAGGTTTACCCAAGTCTGAAGGAAAGAGTGTCATCATGGTGCTAGTTGATAGACTTATCAAGTATGCACACTTTTGTGCATTATCTTTTCCTTTTAAATCCAATACAGTTGCTACTGCATTTATGGAAACAATTCAAAAACTTCATGGAAACCCAAAGATTATAGTAAATGACAGAGATCCCATTTTCACTGGAAATTTTTGGACTGCATTATTTTCTTTTCTTGGTACTTAGTTAACTTATAGCTCATTTATCATCCTCAATTTGATGGGCAAACTGAGATAGTGAATAAATATTTGGAAGGATATTTTCGTTGCTTTGTATCTGATAAACAAACACAATGGGTCAAGTGGTTACCTCTAGTTGAATGGTGGTATAACACTTACTTCCATACTGCAACAAAAATGACCCCATTTATGGCACTTTATGGATATCATCCACCATCCACCACATCATCTTTAAGAGAAAATTCTAAGGTTCAAACAATGGAAGATCACATCGAGCATCAACAACAAGTTCTGCAACTCTTAAAGGATAACCTCACTATGGTGCAGAATCAAATGAAACAACAAGAAAATTAGCATCGCAGTGAAATAATTTTTGATGTATGTGACTGGGTATTTTTACAGCTACAACCATACAAACAACTGTCTCTTGAGCAAGCTAAGAAGGATAATAAATTATCACCCAAGTACTACAGTCCTTACAAGGTGTTGCAAAAGATTGGTACTATGGCATACAAATTTGAGTTGCCTGCATCTTCCATAGTACACCGAGTTTTCCATGTTTCATGCTTAAAGAAGGTTATCAGTGACAAGCTTCCAATTCAAACAATGTTTCCAGGAAGTGAAGAAGAAGGGAAAATCATATTTGATCCTAAAGTAGTCACATAAATATTCCACATGGGAGGATGAGAATTTTATACAGAAGCATCCATAACTACTCAAGCATTGAGGCCAATGCTTTTTTGAAGTAGAGGGGCATCTTAGGTCCCTATAATACTAGTGTAGCCCCATTATTGTTGTTGTTATGCCCATGTAGCCCCCATATTGTTATTGCGGAGCCCCATAAGAGCCCACTGTTGTTATTGTTTTGCCCTTACATTATTATTGTTATGTAGGCTCTGATTATATGGTGATCCCTTAGACTCCTACATATACAAAGGAGGTCTTGTCATTTGTATCATCCAATAGTTGTTCATTTATGCAATTTAAAGGAAGTTTCCCCCTCAAAAAGGATACTTTTTAAGTCGTTGATATATCTTTTTGTGAGCTGGTTGCATAAAATTCATCTCCTGCTCCTCATGAAGGCTTCTTGTTAGACTTCTTGTGCATATATTTTGTTGCATAATGCCTGTATTCATGGCAGTGGAAACATTTTAACTTGCTAAATTCTTTCTTCTTGCCATTATTTTGGGTAGATTTAGGTTTTCTTTGGGTCTTCTTTCATTTTCCCTTCTTCCCCTTGCCAACCAAGGTAAAATTATCTTCATCTTTTTCTCTGGATGATACTCCATCTCTGGTGTTTCTCCCGATCTCTTCTTGAACCAAATCAAACCACAACCTTTCCCAATTTGGTAATTTTTCCCTTCCATTCACAGAGTCCTGGTAGTTGTGCCAGGATTTTGGAAGGCCTATAAGAGCTAGGCTTACCATATCACATTTTACAACATTCTCCCCAACCCGTGCAAGCTCATCTTGAACTTGAGTGAATTTTGGAGAGATATATTGGAATGGTACCATTTTCCTACATCCAAATGTTTCAATGTTTGTCTTTCAGGGCCAATTTTATATGGCACTGTTTTTTCAAATAGCCCAGTCAATGTCTTCCACATAGCAAATGGTTTTTCTTTTCCATGGATATTTGAGACCACATGGTCTCTCACACCTTCCAAAAGAATTCTCCTAGCCTTTGAAACATCCTTCTTCCATTGGGATAATTGTTGTGCATAAGATTGTTAGGGTTTCACAATGTCAATTTTAACATATTCTAACACGCAATTATGATCAACCACTACTTCCATTTGTTCCTTCCAGGCTATGAAATTCAAGCTACCCTCTAGGGGATACTCTGCCTCACTCCGTTGAAAGACATTCTCCCGAATTTGAAGAAAAACAGATACGTTGAAGCTAAGAATTCAAAATTCATGATAGACAAATTTGAAATACTAGTTCTGATGTGATTTAACGACTCTTATACCATGTATAAATTTGATAGAAATTGCAATTTATCAAGAAATCAAACTGAAATTAGGAGACACAAATTCTACTATACTAATAAGTGGAATGAAAATCACAATTTAAAACAACATGCATTGACATGCAACAAGAAAAACCACAAATACACATTGATTTCTAGGGGAACACAATTGGGAGAAATCCCTCAAGCCTCATTGCATTAATAAGATGAATAGAGAAACTATTACAATTGCATGCTCTAGCTTAGAGCACCACCTGTAAAAGCAAAATTGTCCTATCTACTGATTGAAAACCTTTGGTCAACACTTAGCCAATTTCTGCCTCCTCCAACCTCCTATTTCCTCGCGCAATTATGAGCTAATTAGAGCTCCTAAACATTAGGGAAGTCCCTATTTCCTTTCACAATTATGAGCTAATTTGAGCTCCTAAACAATAGGGAAGTCCCTATTTCCTTGCACAATTCCCAAGGAATTGATCTCCTAACTACATGCAAAAATTGTACACTCAACTAGTATACAATTAATGTTACACTAGCCTTTGTCTCCTCCACTCTAGCTGTGCAATTCAAATTCCATGCATGTCTGGGATATGTTAGGGTGATTGATGAGTTAACTGATAGATCTTTGAGTTAGATTGTTGTCTCACTATACAACTAATCTTCAACTGACTCTATTAATTGTTATAGGTAAATTAACTGAGTACAACTGAAAATAACTAAACTGGATTGCTAAAATTTAGCAATCAACACATGCATGAATGAACTCCAAGCCCACTAACTCGAATTTGTTGATCTAATTGAGTGACAAGAGCCATGTCACACTAGTTAAATGCATCCAACTTGTTTTTCTGATGTGGACATTCGATTTACTCAATTTGACTAAGGCTAAAGTCAAATTGAGCCTTTCTTGCTACACTTTCTAACATAATATTCCTATAGAGATTATGGATAAGATAGATAATTATTGATGTGAATTTCTAGTCAAGAACTAGTTTATGTTGTTGCTCTTGGGTCTATTTGAAAAGGGGGAAAATGAATATATTGATTATGACTGTTGTGCAATGGGTTGTGTATTCTCTTGGACTCCCTGATCTGCTAGTATTGTGTAAATAGTCTTTTTATCCTTTTCTTACATTGTTGTGTTGCAGAGCCTATTTCCCTATTTATTACTAACACCTTTTCATATTTTGGGAAGCATTCTTTCACTGTCATGATAGGAAATAACATGGTGTGTATAATTGTACTTGATCAGATCAGAGAAGACAAAGTGCTGCAGACTTTAGGTGTTTGCATCATTAACCCTATTGTATATCCATGAACAAAATTCTAAAGATATAATAACAGATGGTTTAATGAAAATTCACAAGAGTTTTCAAGTCATAATTATGTTATGGTTCTTAGATCTAAACCAAACTATGTAGGCCTTTATTACAACTTCAATGACTATAATTACTAAATAATTTGACCATTATTTTTTTTTAAATATCAAGGATCACTATATAGAAGACATTTCGTTCTTTAAGCACAACTAAAAATGATGCTTCCTCTAGCCATTAAGATGTATAATATTGTCGGTATATGCATCAGTAAGATAATAGAATAGCCAATATGCCTTTGTAGAAACCCTTGGATTTCCCACTCAAGTTGATACTTGGTATTCACATATAAATCATCTATGCATAGTTCCTAGGGCAGTGCAAATCTGGGCTCAAAAGATTCTTTCCAACATTATAAACACCTTTGACTTTTCAACAAGATCAATTCCAAACAAAGTTTTAGTTAATAAAATGGAATAGAAGGCATGATTATTACTCGTGTTGACAAACATATTATAAGCATTGTGTTTAGGTTGACATGTAAGATACTGCAATTGTCTATATAGTCTCCTTCAACTAATAGGTAGTCACAAGGATGGTTGTTTTCCCATTTCCTTGTAAACAACCTAGACATATTGTATTTGTCTCTATTTGGCATTAACACAATTGTTTAATGTGTATATAATGAATTAAGCAATTTTAGATTGATGTTAGAATTCCAAATATACAGTTGCAAGGTATCAATAAGCCACAAGGAGGTTTATAACTTCATAGAAAAGACGACTTTTCACCTTGCAAGAGTTCTAAGTAACCCAATTATATCAAGAACAACGTGAAACCTAATTTATTTGTAATAAATATTAATACCTATTGTTATTTGTTTACAATAATTTAACCATGAATTGGTATTGGCATCGACATGCTAAGGAAATTTGTAAACCATTGGCCTGTGAAAATCATGCAGCAACTCTCTCTCCCTCTTTCTCTTGGTAAAACTACACTCAGGCGTATATGAAAAGTAGTGATATGGGAAAGTTTCATGAAGCCAATTCCAACCTCTTAGACACATCAAAGTCTAATATGACAAATAGGTTTGCTTAATTAGTTAAAGTGTGCAAGTCGTACATAAAATATTAGGAATGGTAAAGATGGTCATAGCTTCAAATCCTATGCAACCAAAACACATATTCTAGCATAAAGTATGGATTGCATGTCTCTAATAAGGAAGTGTACCGAGCCACAATTTGTCTGCATCATACAATATATCTACTATCTTAAGCTTGACTTGCTGACAATGTTTTTGTAGTTTTTAAAGTAAAATAATCAAAACATTGTTAAGGAGATAACTTCCAAACTCCTTACCAAGATCTCTGAGTTGGTTCACCTGCTTCATAGACCTAAGAATAAAAAATTCCCTGATTATATCATTCAAACATGAAACAAATCATTTCTTTCTTGTCCTCATTTCTCACTCCCACAAACAAACAAAAAATGAAGAAGGGCATATACTTACCTTCCTCTTTTGTGACCTAAGCAATAAAGGAAAAAGTGCCCAAGTAACAACCCACTCCTCCTTGTGAAATCATTGGCAAGCAAACTATATCATAGAAGCCACCCGATCCATCCCCAAATTCATGCACTGTCAAGAGGGGCTATCGGTAGAGAAAAAGCAAAGCAGATCTTTATGATAGAGGGCTTGTTCTAATCTCTGAATCACTGATAATCATGTTTTGATTATTGCAACATGTTACACTGGAATTTAAATTTGTGAAGGATATATCATAAATGGGTTGTAGCTATCAACGAGCTCCATATTGATCCAGATTTAAATAGGAACACAACAAATTACAAATATAATCATAAATACAGAGATGCAACAGAAATAACACTTCATTTCATTAATATCAAATATTGAAATATGCTTACAAACTGAATGGAAATAAGACTAGATAGGGCGATGGTGGCTTATCTTTGAGAAGAGATGTGGTGGCTACATGCCTCTGAACTGAGTTACAATGAGGCTCAAGGGCCTTTTTATTATTGAACAATAAGAGAAAACCCTAAACAACCAAAACCCTAACTTGAGGAGATGTATCACCAAGAGTTTATGGGCCCCGTTGGGTAGCCAACTTCCTAGGGTCGTAACTTGGTCATATTGTCTCTGTTTGACGCGTATGATACCTCATTGGAAAAATCTCTCCGTGGAATACAACAACCGACACCATTGCTATAAAAATTGCTAAGTAATTTTGCCAAAAAAACATCATTTGGGGCCTCAAAACGGCTCCGAAAGTTCATGAACCGAAAAACTGTCAAAAATAGTAAAATGTGCTACAACTAAGGAAACTGAAAAATTGAAAGAAACGATGGTGAGGATCCAAGTGGAATAGGCGGGTGGCCACCAATATCCACCTGGCTCAGTCCTCCCCCCTTAGGAAGCAATGGTCCCCATTGCATTGAGTTCCTCCATGCAATGAGGAAACTTCTGTTGAACTTGGTCCCTAGTGAGTCATTTGCCTTGGTGAAGGAGTTGGTATGCTTTGGCAACTTGATATAGTTGTATCCTCTGTTGCCAAGTGTTCTTGATCTGTGTGTCCATGATCTGATCAGCTGTGTCCTGTTCCATGTAGTTCGGGTTGAGCTTTATTGGTGTGAGCTATTCTGTAATGTGAGATGTGTCCAACAATGGTGGACTATATGGCCGAAGGCGATCTACATTGAACACTGGGTGAAAGCCAAGGAATGGGGGAATGTTGTGCTCCAAAGCATTGTTTCCCATAGCGTTGGTAATGGTGTAAGGACCATATCGGAGTGGTCTGAGCTTCCGATAGGCTCTTGTAAGGCGTTCTTTCTGTAAATGCAACCAGACTTTGTCACCCACTGAAAATTGTGTGGCACCTGATGTTGATCATGTCACTGCTTGTACTTGGAATTTTCCATAATGGAGCAATGATATATTAGCCCATTGGGTATAGGTGCTCTGGGATTCAGATCGAATGAATGCTTGACTTCATAGTGCAACGATACCCCCATCAGTGAGGAGAAGATGTCCCTGTATTCTTTCACGATCGTATCCACCTATGTCTATTGTGTGGAGGAACCCTTCTCGGGAGCCATGGATGTGGCTACGACCTTCCCCTTACTTTGAGAGCGAACCAGAAAGAAAATAAATCTCCTATTTTGGGAGATGATCTTACTGCATTTCTTGGTAGAGATCAAAGAGGTTGTGGTACGTGGGGCTACCTCCGGTATCTTGTATAACGTATTACCCAAAGAAATAATCACAGAGTGAGGTCTAAAATCATATACATCATGTCACTTCCACAAGTATGGTTGTCCTAATAATACATCACAAACATCAAGAGGAGCAACATTACACAATACCTCGTCTGTGAAGGGCTTGATGTTGTAGGGAAGGCGATACTATTGGCTAACTCAGAGATCTCATCCTTGGTGAAGCTACCCAATGTTGTACGACTGTGGGTTTGGTATGGTCAGTAGGCCTAGCCGCTTCATGACCTTTGTTGAAATGAGGTTCTTTTGGCTGCCACTATCAACAATGAATTGCAACGATGAACCCTTCACCCACATTTGTGAGTGGAAAAGACACTCCCCCTCCTCTGAATCTTCCGTCTCATTCTTCTGGATCTTGGCGGTGGCAACAGTGGCACTGGGCTCCGCATCAATAATCTGCTTCCCTTCGTCATTCTCCTTGTCAGGTTCTGAGTCAGGGTCGAAACATGCCTCTGATTCTGAAGCCTTCAACTCGACCGCCAGAGACTGCCTAGTCTAACACTCACTTGTGTTGTGAGTGGGGCTCTTATGGAACTCACACCACTTTCCTGTGTCCTTCTTGACTTCGTGGTGGTGCTCTTTTCTTGCAACTTCGATGGGTTGTCTTGGGTCACCGCACCTTAGCTTTGTCCTTTATTCTTCAAATTCACAGATCCAAAGTCTCGCTTCTTTTATTTAAACTTCTGCTCGATCTTGACAACGTATTGGTATGTCTTGCCAAGCGAGGAGATGTCCAGGAACCCCATCTCGTCCTGGATGTACCTGTGTAAGCAGTCATGGTTTTTGAGTACCAAATGCCACTTAGAATCCTTGATACCTGATTTTGTGCGAAGGGTATGAAAAATATTGGGAAATTCTAGCACATCTTGGTCCCTTCCCTGCTGCAGCGTGGTCCAATTTATGTATTTATCCTCATAGCTTCCGATAGGGTAGTACTGCTCCTTGATGGTGTCTTGGAATGAATTCCAAGTGGGTGTGGCTGAAAATAGTGAGGTTGTATTGTCATCCTTCTGCTCGCAATAGGTTTCCCACCAGTCCTTGATGTGGGGGCCGGCTTTGAGAAGTGCAAAAGTGATCTTTTCCCAACTGGAAAAATCATGAACATAAAATATCCTTCTAGCATATATCACCATTTATCTATGACATCCACATCTATCTGACCCTCAAATATGGGAATGCCAAAGTTAACTTGTACCTTAAAAGGTGTCGCACTCCCAGAGTAGCTTTTGGAAGTAGATGTGCCGCTCCTGGGTAGCCGCAGAAGGATCTGGGAAAAGTTGTCCATCATCGCGTTCCTTTGTCGCTCGAGGGCTTCTTCGAGCGATATTTTTATAGAATCTCCTGCCCCCTCGTCTTTCTTTTTCTCTACCATGGGAAGCCATAGAGATTTGCGAGATTGTTCTTGCAAAGGTTCGACTAGTTCAAACCCTAACTCCTTATATCCCGACCTCGTTGGGGACATGCAGAGAAAACCAGAGAAAGAGAAGACAACTATGATACCACTGATCCAAATTTAAATAGGAATGCAAAAAATTACAGATATAATCATAAATACAGAGATGCAGCAGAAATAACACTTCATTTCATTAATATCAAATCCTAAAATATGCTTACAAACAGAATGGAAATAAGACTAGCTCAGGAAATGGTAGCTTATCTATGAGAATAGATGTGGCGGCTACATGCCTCTGAATTGAGTTACAATGAGGCTGAAGGGAATTTTTATTATTGAAGAATATGAGAAACCATAAACAACCAAAACCCTAACCCGAGGAGATGTAACGCCAAGAGTTAATGGGCTCTGTTGGGGTTAGTTGGGCAGCCAACTTCCCGAGGTCGTAACTTGGTCATATGATCTTCGTTTGACGCGTATGATACCTCGTTAGAAAGATATTTCTGAGGACTACATCGACCGAGATGATTTCATAAACAATTATTAAGTAATATTTCCAAAAAAATGTCGTTTAGGGCCTCAAAATGGCTTCGGAAGTTCAGGACCTAAAAAATTGCTAAAAATAGTAAACTGTGCTACAATTAAGGAAATTGAAAAACTGAAAGAAATAATGGTGAGGGTCCAAGTGGAATAGGCGGGCGGCCACCAATATCCACCTGGATCAATTATTTCCATATTTTGGCCAGGTTAAAAAAGGAATCGAAGATTGGTAGACTCTATTGGCATTCGAGGGAACTAAAATTAAAATGAAGATATCACCCATCTGCTTCAACTCGAGAAAAACAAGCAAGTTGGGTCTAGTGGAAATGAAAGACCACCAGCAATATTATTTGATTGGAGTGGGAGGCACAACATCATATGAATGTCCCTAATACCATGACCTACGTGCTTTAAATCATTAAACATGAGTTGTCATGTTTTCCACCTCATCTTGTTAGCCTATAACTTATAAAAAAGAGTTTGTTAATCGAGGCAATGAGTAATAAGATGTGAAAATTGATAACCAATCAAGTTGATGATAAATAAATTAAATTATTGTTAAAAAAATAATAAATTTCAATATGCAATGTTAAACTATAGAAAATTTGTAACAAATTAGATGTGCAGATTGATAGCCAATTTGGTTTATGATAAATCCATTAAATTATTGTTAAAAAATAATAAATTTCAATATGCAATGTTAAGCTATAGAAATTTTGTAACAAATTTTGGTCAAACCCAAAATAATATGGGGTTGACCAAAAAACCCAATGCATTATCTACTACCTGAATAATAATTATACCATGGATAATTAGGTGCATTTATAGTACATGTAGATGTGTCATGTCTATAACAATAATAAACTAAATTGAAAAAAATTAAGTATGCATATGAAAATTTTAACAATAATCAACCACAATAATAATAAACTAAATTCCATGGGGTTTCAATAAACGATGATCGGGGTGCTCTGTTAAGGCACTCCTTGATGCAGAGTCATCGGTTCAATTCCCTACCTTGGTCGGGGTGATATATTGGACATGATGAAGATGTAGTCCTGCCAAGCTTACAAAAAAAGACACATAATAATACAAAACTAAAAAGATATCATAATAAATATAAAATCACACAATGAAATAAAATAACATAAATCTATGTTAACATTGGATTTTTCAATCATAAAAATTACTATGTTTCTAATTCATTTGATCCCTCTTAGTGCTTTTTAGATCCAAGGTTAAGATGGATTTGTATTAGTAACCAACCTATATTCATCTTAACTTCAGATCTACCAAGCGTCGAGAGGGATCAAATCTCTTGAGATGCAAACCTATTTTAAAGTGAAATGAGATTTGATCCATCTCGGTGCTTGGTAGAATCAAAGTTAAGATGGATCTAGGCTGATTTAATTATCAATTATAAATATAATTATTTTATTTTATTTTTATGTAATTTGACCGAGTCAAATTGTTTATTGATTATATAATTATTAATATTTTATTTTATTTTTATCTCTATTTTTATGTAATTTGGCACGACCAAAATGTTTTATTGATAATTACAAATTTTTATTATTATATTTTGGATAGTTGAACTAATATATTGAATGACATTTTTTCTCTTTAATTTTAACCAAAATCCATTATGAATTTTTTAAAACTTGAGTCTAAGTAGTTTACTATGTAGAATTCAAGTGCCTTGGGGTTTTTTAGGGTGTTGAATTCATTTAGGCATTCAAAATGTATTTTAAACAACCAAAAACCACAATCTTGCTTGAAAATGTATCATCAGATTCCAATGAAAAAGGTCATTTCATCTATAAGTTAGATTGCGCTATTTTATCTTATTTATTTTATTTTTGCTTATTTTGACCTTGCCAGAAAGTTTACAAGACATTACATTACAACATCTCTATGATATTAGGCTGGAGAGCCCCTCTCAGTGCAATAATATAATTTTAAGGTCAGAATGTATCAAGACGCCATGTTGATGTATGAAAATCCCTTGTTTATGGGTCAAAAGAACCCCTCCATGCAACGATTTCACTACCTAAGGGATAAATTAATCTTGTAGCAAACAACCCTCTTTCCAACCATAAGCCCAATAAGAATATTTAAGCATCGAGGGGTTTGCATAGTCTAATGTATGATATATAACTTTTCAGTATTATCTATGTAGAGTAGGTCATTAATCTATTATACATGTCCACGAGTATTTGTAACCCACCACCCCACATTTACTTGCTTTTTACAAGCTCTCCAGGGTAAACATGAGTTGATTGCTACTATGACATGACCCAACCTCCAAGTTCCTGATATGGTATTGGGGCCTATAAATTGGAAACTTACTGCTATCCCTTAAGGACTACATATCACTCAGGAGGCTCAGGAGGCTGACAACCACCCCAGGTGATCAATCCTTGAGTTGGAACTATTTTTCACCAACTTAACTCCATAACCGCACCCTTGACACATTGTGCATGCGATTAGGAGGCTCCAACCGCACCCACATGCCTACCTACCAGCAGTTATGACCCAAAATCCTCAACCTTGTGCCAATGGTTGCAAGATTTGTGCCACCTTTTAAAGCTAGCTTATAGACCATTGCCCAAAATTGCATATAACTTTCCAAAATCATAGCTAAGATGATAAAAATGTTAAATAATCACTACTTGAGTTAAACCTTGACGAGAACATTCATAGTTCATGATAGACATTTCGTTAAACATATGGTAAACACAGAAGCTACAGGTCATGAATGCATATCTGATCATAAACTTTTGAACACCATCTGAGATTCACCAAGAAGACTCAATGCCCTCTCAATTTAGCTGCAACAACACTTATTATCTCATGCATTCATCAACCATTCAATAACTTATCAAATCATGAACAAGAGTCATAGCTAGAGCACATCATAGAACCATGCTCATAACCAACATATAACCAGAATAGAAGTCATGACAAATTAGTCATAAAATCAATGTAATAACTAGTACATGTGATCATTAATCACATACAAAAGCCAACCAAGTCGGGGACCTCCACATACCATCCAACCATAGATTGGGTTGAACCAAATCTTTCTTTCAACCAATCACCCTCCTGTCATATTCCAAGCATGAATGTGGGATCTCATGGTATAAACCAAGACATAACTAAACAATGAATCCAGAGGTTAAACCACCTCCACCCTCAAGCGACTGTGATCTCACCTAAACCGGTCCCGATATCACAAAAACAAAAAAATCTCAAATGCCTCAGAGTTCCTTCACCAAATCCAGAGGAATTTTCCTATCTCCACCTACCTATTGAGGGCTTCCCAGAGAAAACCATCTCCACCCCCAACCCTTGGGATTTTCCTGAGACCACCTCACCTAGATCCAAAACCTTCCAACAATCCAAAGCTCAACTAATAATGAATCCCATCACACCATGGTTATCAAGGAAATGGCAAGGCAAGGCTGAAACAACTATCAAATCGGGAAAAACCCATGCTAATGGCAACAAATGAACCAAATAAACAAATGCATGTACCATGCATTCACATCCCAACAAGGAAATCACACATGCAACATGTTGCCTGCTGAAGTTGTTGATCCAACCTTCTCCTTGAGCTCCCTTTCTTTTCCTTTGCATGTCCTTTGCTTTCCTTTATTTCTCCTATTGGAGTTATCTATCTCTTTCTCTGAAACTGATCCCAAAACCAAAACCGACAAAAATTATAATGACCAAAAGATGTGAATTGTTTCTTTGATGCCTTTTTATCATTGATTTCCCATTTTCTCTCATTTTCCTTCCTTTTTCCTCTAATATCCCTTGCATACATTTTTGTGTATCTCCATCTCCCTTTTCTCTTATTTACATTTATTTATTGAATTAACTTTTCATTTATTGCCTCTTTGCCTTTGCCAATTTCCATATCCATTATTGAATCACAAGTGTTGTCCATTATATTGTTTACCCACCATTCAACTTGGAATATTTGTCCCATAACCTTGGTGTTATTTTTCCTTTAATATCCTTTATTACATGAAACTTTAACTCGAGGTTGTTACAAACCCATCCCCCTTGGGCAAACACAGTCCTTGGTGTTCTATGACCAACAAACCACTGAAAACAAAACATAATACCTATGGAGCTTTATAACACAACTCAATGTGGTATATATATATACACACACACCAAAAACTCATCTAATCAACCATCTCCCATGTAACTTCATTGGGCCCAAAGTGCTTCTACTACACTTTAACCTGCTTTATTGCTTGGTTTTTTAGCATGAGTTGTTTATGTTACATAATGCATTGTGGCTCTGGCCGGAACTCTCCCTCTAGTTCCACCTACAATTCAAACCAATAAATCACATGATCAACATCCTACACATATCTCTTAAGCAATTAAACATGGAAAACATCATGGACTTTCATTATCGGTGGAAGTGCAAGTCTATAGGCCACTGATCCAATCCTCTTAAGGATCTTAAAATACCCACAATACCGAGGTGCCAACTTGGCACATGACCCAATCCTCAAGGAGCTCCTCTTGGGCTTAATGTGTAGGTACACATGTTCCCTAATTGAAACTCCTTGAATGCACTATGTTGATTAGCATAAGTCTTCTGCCTGTCCTATGTTGCCTTGAAATTCCTTTTGATAATCTGCATCTCCTGCTCCATCTCAGCCAACATATCTGGTCCAATTAGTAACATGTTCACTGGATCACTCCAATTGATAGGAGTATTATAACTTCGTTGATAAAGAGCCTCAAATGGACTCATCCTCAAGGATTCCTAATACCCATTCTTATATGCAATCTCTACCAGTGGAAGATACTCCTCCCACTTCCTCTGCTGATCCATGACATACATCCTCAACATATCCTCAAGAATTTTGTTAACCCTCTCTATCTCTCCATCTATCTGTTAATGAAAAGTTATACTAAAGGATAACTCTATCCCCAAGCTTGCAAACAACTCCTTCCAAAACCTAAAAGTGAACTTGACATCTTTATCTGATATGATCTTCTTGGGAACACCATGCAACCTCACTATCTCCCGGATGAAGATCTGAGCTCTCTCACTAGATAAATTTGTATACTTCATTCAATTAAGTGAGCTACCTTACTCAATCTATCAACCACAACCATGATGGAATCATTATGCTTTGATGTCCTCAACAACCCTGTAATGAAGTCCATGGAAATGACCTCCCATTTACATTCTAGAATCAGAATAGGATACAAAAAACCAACTGGGTGCTTACGCTCAACCTTCACTTGTTGACACTCAAAACATTTTGCAACAAACTTGACCACCTCTTTCTTCAAATTCAACCAATAGTAGAACTACTTAATAGTTGTCAATGTCTTTTGGTATCCTGGGTCTTATGTGGAATTTCAGTTCTATAGACAAAAATGAATTCCCTAGATCTAGCGGTATGATCTAAAACAACATGGGACAAAAAGAATCAATGTTTTCCTTAGAGATATGGGAATATGGAAAAGAAACCTATCTGTAATTCGTAGAAAGTCCTTTTATGCGCTTTTTTATGCGCTTTTTTTGTAAGTTCCAATTCTAGCTCCATGCGTTATAAATGGAACCTACAATAATGACTCAAATAAGCAAAGGAACTACAATATCCACTTAGCATAATCCAATATCTCTATTCAATGAGTCAACATGGCATTGAAATACAAGAGCATAAGCATAACACAAGTATAATAAAATAGGATGCATTTTGTATTAATAAATAAAGGAGAGAGTTACCACCATATATAAAAGTTGACTTTGTATATGTGTCTCCCCATGTGACTTTTCCTTCCTTGTCACAAATCAAACCTTCACACTCAACCCTAATGAAAATGGATGATGATTCCTTAAGCTCAAAGCAGCAACATGAGGACACTAGCAATCTCCAGAAGGCAACCCAAACTCTGTGGGAGGCAGTAAATATATAGGGTGAAAGTGGTAGTTTAGGATTTACCAATCCAAGCTTGTGATCCATATATGAGGGAGGATAAGCTCAAGGGAAAATAGATGAGGTATCCAAGATAGGATCAAATAGGAATTTGGGATCTCTACCCATGTTAAATAGTTAAAATAACCTTAGAAGCTTCTGGAAGGAGAGGCTTTGAAAGCATTTTTTTATTTTCCTGAATTTCTAGAATCAGTGCACCTGCAAAAAGGAGCAACATGCGCTGATTAGCGTCGGTGCTCAGGTCTGTAACTTGCACCCAATGCTAGTGGACAATAACACAGGGTGTGTTGGGCCTAAAAACATATTTTTTAGCAGATAGACCTAGAAACTCATACTTTTTGGAGAAATGATGCTTAAGGTTTTGAAAAGGGATTATGACAATGTGTTCATGGATGCTGATTGATCCGATTTTCAGGCCTTTTTGGCTATCGTGACAAAATGGCATGTAACATTTTGTCTCCTAAAGTGCAATGCCAGAAGCAATGGCCAAGGATTGAATTTATTTACCTTGTGACAAGTTTGGATCAAGAACATATCATCATATGTTACAATACATATTATCATCATGATATCACTATGAGGGAGGCATACCCATACTCAACATATAAGCCAACATTACATGTACAGTGATCAAGAAGTCTTGTCTACTGATGACAAAGTGTGGACCCATGATTGGATGATTTCTTGAATGATCATAACCATCATACTTTGTAATCTTGTATGAATGCTGAAATAAAAAACACATATGGATGGAACTAGATACAGGGTCTTCTATCTCATTCACTTTATCGCTTGATAGATGAGTCTATCCATGTGAATAAATGAGTTAAAGTCGAACATGGTAGAGACCATATGATTACCAACTAATGATGTAAGTTGCTAACAGATGCGAGAGAAACCACCGATAATGATAATGTCTCTCAAGGTACTATAGTACAATCTATGTGGTGTGAATGGATTAACTTAAGTCGAACACCGCACAAAATATTTTGGTCAAAGGCTAATGATGAAGACATTTCACAAAGAATGAGGAAACATGCCATTAAGGTATGTAAGCTCCAAGGTACTGAAAAGAGTTTCTAAGTCAACTTCCAGGATAATGAGCTGATGTTGATAGGAAGCAACACATCGCAGGAGGGCCTTGATATATCCTCATCAATGACATGAATCCAGTATCAAGATTTGAAACATAATGATGTTGATGTAGAGTTCTTTCAAGAACGACATACATGAATGATGACTTAAGAGTATTGCAACATGCATCAACCGAGTGACTTCTCTTGAACATATTTGTGACACTTTATGGAGTTGGTAACACTGACCCAAAAATGATTATAGAGGCTTTTGATATGGTGTGATTAACCAAAGAGGAAAGCAGATTTCTCAACCTGATAGTCACATAGATGAAGTGAAAGAGTGTCATGTTCAAGAGTGACTCACTACCATTAGTAGGTAAAAACACCATGTTTTCCCAATTTCCCAACCATTTCTAGCCAATACCTCTTTATTTTTGACAATCTTGAGGAGGATAACATATGCTTCATCTATAAGTTCATCCTTCGGATGAATCCTTCTGAGTATATTTAACGAACCCTGAGAAGGAGTGGTTCAATCTCATCATGTTTGACAAGTCCAATGTTGTTTGATGATTTTACAAGTCCAACGAACGTGTAACTCAACTTCTTTTTCATGTTTAGATAGTTTGAAAACGAGGCAAAAACCAAAACTCCACAAGTTCCTTTCCGTAAATTTGTCTCTTGGGCCCAAAAAACATAAACAATACTTAGGAGAATGTTTTAGTCATGTTTGACTAAAGTATTCCTTTTTCATAAATATTCTATCCCAATATGAAAAAAAGTTAAAATTATACTAAGTAAACGTCTTTTCATTTATTTTAACGAGTTCGAAAAGAGAAGTGCTTGACAATCTTTTCATGTTTAGGGAGTCTGAAAAGAGTTGAAAGAGGACTACGGGAGGTTCCTTTTTTCGTGAGTTCACAAGCCCGAAAAAAGTGATAAAAGAATTCTCTTTCATCAAAATGACTTGTATTTAATATAAAATCATCATAAGATCCTTCAAATAGCTTTAAACTTGCTCAGAACACCATCAAAAGATTAAAACATATATATGTAATATGGTAAAATTAGGTCAAAATAATAAAATAATAATGAAATTGACCATTGTAATTTATTTTTACCATTTTCATTTTTACCTCTTGTGAGTGAGCTCTGAGTGCTTTTTACCTTTGATCTTCATCAAGTGATTACAACCAAATCGACAGACCATTTCGAGTGTCATCAGTTCTAAGTAGAAGTTATATCATTTCTCTGTCTTTTCATGGTTTCCATTTTTTATTTCATGCAATTTTTTTGGGAGTTTTCAATGATTTAGGGTCTTAGATTTGCACCCTAGGTCTAGCTCACCCTAGCTATCGAAAAATGCGTTATGATTTCTCAGTTAGCATTGGGAAGAGAGCTTCAACACATCCTCCTATAAAGGGGAGGTGCACTAGAGCACTCTTTCCTCTTAAAATCAAGTGCGTTGAGTGCAATTCAAATAATGGATTTTTGATTTTCATTTGAATTTCTCTCAAAATTTTGCAAAATATTCTTTCTAAACATCTCTCTCATGGTATTGCATGTATCTACCATAGAAAACATGGTTCTAATTTGGAGAGAAAGAGAACATGAGTCCCAAGATTTAGAAGCTGTCAATGATCCAATAACAATACAAGCCTCAAGGAATTAAGACTCAATATTTTGTGGATTCTAGGGATGAGAGCTCAACTTGAGTTATTGGAATATCTAGTTAGGGCATGGGATATTCAAAGACAATGCTTTAGAATTGGAGTACATACTCTCAGGATATTTATTGAGGATATCTATTTTCTGACAGGCTTATCTCGAATAGGAGCTCCTATCTCATTGTTTGGGATGAGAAGAGGCGATGAAACCGTCAAGGATTATATAGATGCTCATTATAGACCTCGTTCTCAGCCAATAAAGGACAAGAAAATAGATATTAAGGATGTGACTAGACTGCCTCTCAGGACGACCTTTAAGGATGTGACTTCATTGCCTCTCAGGATGATACTTTTTATCATTGTTTAGTTGGCTAGCAAAGCTACTTTGAATTTGGTTGAGAAGTCCCACATGTAGTATGTGTTGCAATGCATAGAACCTATTGTATTTAACTGGAGTGAGGGGGTGTTGGAAAATATGAAGGAGCAAATCAATAAGGAAAAGGATGGGTGACTAAAGAACTATGGATATGGCTCCATTCTAATATAATTTGTTCTAGAGAGGATTCCACTACTTTGACCTTAGAATATTGAGCTTGGGTAATAAGATCCTAGATTTCCATAGATGACGTAATGGGTAGATCTCATGTCTCATCAAGTAGGTGCATCTTTGATGAGTTTTACACCTACTTTCTTCTGATGGTTGTGGGTGCAGCTCATTATGATCGAGGATTACCCCTATGATGAAACTGACTTCCGAAGAGATCTGAAGCTCATTTTACCTAAAGGTAATCAATGCGGTAATATAGATAAAACAATGTCATTTGGAATATTTTTGTTTTTTATTATTATAGATTTTACAAAAAAAATTGATGTTTTTCGTGTATCAACAACTAACTATTGATTTAAAATGTAGATGTTAAGCTTGTTCGACAAGTGGTCTCATCTTATATTCATTTATGAGGAGAGTCACAATTTGCATATATTGGAGCACATGTTGGAGTAGCTACAGGGCAGAGGAGGAGATGTATGATATTAATGTAGTTGAGATTCTTGCAGGGTTTGAGCACCATGTTGAGAGATTAACCCATAGTATACCCGAGACCAGGGTCAATGAAATACCTATGAGACTACAATGATACACCATTGGAGTGCTAGAGCACATCATCCAACTGTTGTGCAAAGTTGCCTATATAGTTGTATGTTAGCATGATCACCATCAGGAGTAGACTACTGGGTGGCCATAAAGCCATATTTTGTCTGCATGTATTTTGATAGTATGGGCCATGTGGCCATATGCATCAAGATGTTGGAGAACTCTGGCACAGGAGATTGGGTCATCTACACCATGGTGCCTTAAAAATCATGCAACAAATTACCACCGGTTTCCCTAAAGGCTCCCTTGACTAGTAGGATGTCTACAAGGGTTGCACATTAGGGAAATATGTCAAATCCATCTTCCATGGATGAGATAGAAAAGCAAATGAAATCTTGGAGCGAGTCCAATCTAATGTTTATGGACCTTTCTCTATAGATGTCTCAACAAAACATAATTACTATGTAATTTTTATTGACAATTTCTCTAGGAAATGTTCGATTTTATTCATGACGAAAAAGGATGAAGTGTTTTCCAAATTTGTAGAATTTAAGGCATTAGTTGAGAAGGATATTGGGAAGAAGGTGAAGGCTCCCAGGAGTGATAATGGAGGTGAATTTGTTTTGAATGCCTTCAAGGATTTATGTCCCAAAGAAGGTATTTAAGGAGAACTGATAGCACCCCATAACCCACAACAGAATGGGGTAGTTGAGAGGAAGAACAAGAGCAAAGTTGGAGCTGCAAGAGCTATGTTGTTATGCAACCAACTCACAAAATAGAAGAAAATATAGATCAACAACTTCAAAATCAGACTCTTCAAGGGGGAAACCTCCTTTACATTTCACAAATGAACAATTCTTAGATGATACAAATGACAAGACCTCCCTTCCATATATAGGAATCTAAGAAGTCATAATATATTCAGAGCTGGCATAACAATAATAATGTAAGCGCACAACAATAACAATAGTGGGCTTCTATGGGGCACATTAATAACAATATGGGGACTACATGGGCACAAAAATATAATAAAGGAGCTGCACTAATAACAAAAAAGGGCTGCACTAGTAGTATAGGGACCTAACATGTCCCTCTCCTTCAAAAAGTGTTGTCCTCAATGCTTGAGTAGTTTTGCATGCTTCTGTATAAAATTATCATCCTCCCATGTGAAATTCTTAGTAGGTAAGTTCTTCCACTTGATGAGATACTATGAAATTGATCGATTTCGTAGCTGTTAGGTTCTTGTTTCCGTGACTGCTTCAGGTTCCACTACGATTTTTCCTTCCTTGTCAAGTTCTGGTAATATTGTTTGAACTGGGAGCTTTTCACCTATAACCTTCTTTAAGAATGAAGCATGGAAAACTGGGTGCACTCGAGAAGATGCAGGAGCTCCAATTTGTATGCCATAGTACCAATATTTTCCAACACCTTGTAAGGATCATAGTGCTTTTGTGATAACTTATTATCCTTATTAGCTTGCTTGAGGGAGATTTGTTTGTATGATTGTAGCTGTAAAAATACCCAGTCGCCTACATCAAAACTTCTTTTGTTGCGATGTTGATATGCCTGTAGTTTCATTTGATTTTGTGCAAAGGGGAGGTTATCCTTTAAGAGTTGAGAACTTGTTTTTGATGCTTGGTGTGATCTTCCATTACTTGAACCTCAGAATTTTCTCTTAAAGGTGATGTGATGGATGGTGTCTGATATCCATAAAGTGCCTTAAATGGGGCCATTTTTGCTTAAGCGTTATACCACCATTCAGCTAGAGGTAACCACTTGACCCATTGTGTTTTTTTATCAAATACAAAGCAATGAAGACATCCTTCCAAACATTTTTTCACTATCTCCGTTTGTCCATCTATCTTGAGAGTTTGAGGAGTGGTAATTCCTGCCAATGCCCTACAAGATATGGTTGGATTCTTTTATTCCTTTTCTAGGGTTGGTTCCTGGTGTATATCCTCTTCTTTTGATGTTTCTTGATCCTTTTATTCCTCCTCTTCACAATCTATGCAAAATAATTTATTCTCAGCACACTTATGACCTTTTGTGTATTTGCTATTACCACTGTAACAAAGCCCTTTTTCTATTTTTTCTTCCAATTGTTGTGGTGTCAACCTTGTAGGTTTTGGAAGTCTAGGAGCAACAACACTTCCATATTTATAGTTGTGAGTGGTAGTATTCCTTGTTTCCATAATTTTTCTTTCAATTTTTCTTGTCAACCTGAATGCCTTCTCCAATTAATCAGGTTCCCAATGACGAATCACATGTTGAATGTTATCCTTTAAAGTCCCTATGAAGACATCAATCCTTTACTTATTTGGAATATCATTTACCCTTATATTCAATTTTTGGAAGTCCTCAATGTGCTCTTCCATTGAACCATTTTGTTTGAGATTTATCAATTGGCTAAAGAAGGTGTTGCTCTTTGTATCCTCATAATGTGTTATCATTTCCTCCACGAAAATTGATCAGGTGACAAGTGGTTTACGAGAACAAATCCCTCTATACCGTACAAATTGATTCATTTCTAAATATAAATATGTAATACATACCTTTTGTAATAGTTACACATCATGTAGATCAAAATATTGCTCCATCTGTAGTATCCAAGTTACGGGATCCTTGCCATCAAACTTCCTCATATCTCTTTTTCTTGCTTTTAGGAGCTCGATCTTGAAACGATTATAGCTTTTTAATTTCAGATCTCCGAGTTCTGAAATTTCATCCTATGGTAGCCCTCCGAGTCCTCTTTCCAACCCCATAGATTTGGTCGATATTGGATTCTTCAAGAAAGAATTATACCCAATCTCCCTCGATGACCTAATTATAGACTAGTCTAGTAGGGAAAACTTGTACGAAGTGCCACGTGTCATTGTTTCGACCTTCGGCCCTGAAAACGATACCTCAAAAACTACAATCTTTCCTCTTTCTGAGATTTTTTACTAAATTTTAATCCAATGCTTAGAGAGAAAGTTATGATGATTTTTCCAAGGTCACATGTTTGAGATGGAATTCGGGAGCTTGCAAAAACCCTAACTTCCTTGGATCATATCTCTGAAAATATAGCGAGACAAGATCTAAAATTTGGACATGAGGTTCAACAGGATTTTGGTTGAAATGGGTTTTAATTTTAGCTTTTTAATTTTCGTTGAAAAAAAGTTATAGCGAAAATTCCATGATGGCCTGTTTGAGATGGAATTCTAGAGCCTGCAAAAACCTAACTTTCCTAAGATCATATCTCTAAAAATATAGTGAGAAAAGATCTGAAATTTGAACACGAGGTTCATCAAGATTTTTGATCAAAGGGGTTTTAATTTCAGCTTCTGAAGCTTATTATAAAAAAAGTTATAGCTAAAATTCCACAATGACCCGTTTGAAGCAGCAAAACCCTAGAATCCAAAGCTCTAATACCAGATGTTATGAGACCAACTCACAAAATACAAGAAAAGATAGATCAATGAATTCAAAATTAAACTTCTCTTGGGGAAACCTCCTTTACATTACATAAATGAGTGGTGATACAAATGACAATACCTCCTTTCTATATATAGGAGTCTAAGGGGACAAACTATAATCAAAGTTGACATAACGATAATATTCTAAGGGAACAACAATAACAATAGTAGGCTTCTATGGGGCACAATAATAACAATATTGGGACTACATTGGCATGATAATACAATAATGGGGTTGCACTAATAACAATAAGGGGGGGCTACACTAGTAGTATAGGGACCTAACATATGCTACATGATCAGGGGTTTCCATTGAATCTATGGGTAGAAGCATGTGATACAATAGTTTACTTGTAGAACTAGAGTCTTCATTGAATACTTGGTATGATCACATCAAAGGAATATTTCTTTGGGAGAAATCTTGATGTGTCTCATTTCATAATTTTTGGAGCTTCAATTTATTGTCATGTCTCCAAGGATTCAAGGAAGAAACTTGAGCCTACAACAAAGTTGGGAGTTTTTGTGGGATAGACCAAAGATCCACACAAACTGGGTGTATTTACCTTCATTAAGGATGCCAGTGGTGAGGAGAGATGTCATGTTTGATGGGGATAAGGTAGTGAGATGCGCTTCAGGATGTTGTGGAGAAGCCACAAGTGGAGGAGCAAACAAGAGGTTGAGTGGAGACACCCACTTAACTAGAAACATCCACAGAAGGGAGAAAGAAAACCATAGAAGCTAATAGATTGTTGCAAGATTCTAGGGAGAATGTGGGAGCCCCTAAATCACTATGCAGGTAGAGGAGGTCACCAGAGAGGTACACTGGTTACATGGCTCTCATGACATAGCTCATTGAGTCAAAGCCTTCTTCATTTGAGGAATTTGTTTCTCAACCTGTTTGGGTTGATGCTAAGGTGGTAGAATATGAATCCAACATGAAGAACAGTGTATGGGAAGTGGTGCCGAGACCTAAAGAGAAATCAAAGGTTGGTTCTATATGGATCTACAAAGTGAAGCATGTAGTTGATGGGAGCATCAAGAAGTATAAGGCCATATTTGTGGCCAAAGGATTTTCTTAGGTAGAGAGAGTTGACTATGAAGAAACATTTTCCCCTATGTTAAGGTATTCCTCCATTAAATCAATTCTTGCATTAAATGTGTAGATGGGGTGGAAGATCCACTAGATGGATGTGAAGATTACCTTTCTTAATGTTCTTGTTGAGGAGGAAATTTACATAGAGAAGGTAGAAGGATTTGAGACATATGATTGGGAGTTACATGTGTGCAGACTCAGGAGAGCATTGTATGGTCTCAAATAGGTACCCCGTGCATGGTACACTAAGATCGACTATTATCTTAGTGGATTGGGCTTCACCAAAAGTGAAGTAGATGCGAACCTCTATCACATTGTGGTAGATGGCAAGTTTCTTATTCTTATTTTCTATGTTGATGATTTATTATTGATAGGTGATGTGCAACTAATTTGCTCTTGCAAAGAGGATCTTGTAAGGGAATTTGAGATGGAAGACATGGGCTTAATGCATTACTTCCTTGGGATGGAAGCATGGAAAGGTGATGGTGAATTAATTGTGTCTAAGGGGAAGTATGCCTCTTTAAATACTTCAAATATTTCACATGGAGAATTGTAAGCCTATGTACACATCTCTAGCTATAAATTAGAGGAAGGATAATGCCACTTCCAGTGAAGAGGTTGATGCTTCGATTTACAAGCAGTTTGTGGGGTCTTTGATGTATCTTGTGAACATAAGATACGACATGGGCTATGCAGTAAACAAACTAAGTCAAGCTATGGTGAGGCCTACCAAGTTGTATTGGAAGGCAACAAAGCATGTGTTATAGTACCACAAAGGAACTGCAAAGTATGGATTATAGTACATGAGGATAGAGGGAGTGAAGCTCCAAGGGTTCATAAATGCATATTGGGAAGGGATTCCATCACACAGGAGAAGTACTTCAGGTGTTATCTTCAGTGTTGGGTCTGCAACTATTTCCCGGTACAATAGGAAGTAGAGGTCTGTGGCACTTAACTCAACAAATGTTGAATACATGGTTGCAAGTCAAGCAACATGTGAGGCCATACAGATGAGGAAAATAATTGTGGGTATTTTTAGTCAGGAGATGGATCCAACAATGATATATTGTGATAATCATAGTTGCATTAAGCTCTCTGAGAATATGATATTTTGTGATAAGTCCAAGCACATTGATATCTGGTATCATCATTTGTGGGACTGTGTGCAGAGGAGAATTATGTTGCTACAGTAATTCCAACTGAGGAGTAAGATGCTGACATCCCAACAAAGGCATTGTAAGGAGGTAAATTCAAATTCCACAAGTGCGGGATAGGGGTGGTGAAAAATCCTTTTTCTTGTTAAGAGGAAGTGTTAGAAAGTGTATTAAGAAAGGCTCAATTTGACTTTAGCCTTATTCAAATTGAGTAAATTGAATTTCCACATCCACAAGATAACTTGGAGGCAATTAACTAGTGTGACATGTGATCCAGGTGGATCTTGGTGGCCACCTGCCAAGTCCACCTGGACCCCCACCATTGTTTCTCTCATCATTTTCAATTTCCTTAATTGTAGCACAACTTACTATTTTTAGCTGTTTTTCGGGTCCCGAACTTCCGGAGCCGTTTTGAGGCCCTAAGCGACGTTTTTTGGGAAATCTGGGGGCAACATGGGTCCTTGGACCGATTTTTCTCTTCCCAAAGTGGTAGTGCTTGGATAGATCTTTCTGGCGAGCTATTGTACACGTCAAACGAAGATTGTATGCCAAAGTTACGACCCCGGGAAGTTGATGTACCAATTTACCCAAACGGGGCCCACAATTTGGCGTTTCATCTTCTAGGGTTAGGTTTTGGAATGTTAAGTGTTTTCCATTGTTTCTCAACAATAAATAGGCCTTCGAGCCTCATTGTAACATAGTTCTGAGGCATGTAGCCACCACATCTCTTCTCAGAGATAAGCTACCATCGCCCTAGCTGGTTTATTTCCATTACTGTTTGTAAGCATATTTCAGTATTTTACATTAATGAAATGAAGTATTATTTCTGTTGCATATCTGTGTTTATTGTTATCTCTGTAATTTGTTGCGTCCCTATTTATGTCCGGATTAGTGGTATCATAGCGGTCTGCTTTTTTTCTCTGTTTTTCTTTGCATGTCCCCAACGAAGTCGAGATAAAAGGAGTTAGGGCTTGAACTGGTCGAACCTTTGCAAGACCAGCCTCGCAAATCCTGACGGCCTCCCATGGAGGATGAGAAGAAAGATGAGGGGGCAAGAGATTCTATCAAAATATTGCTTGAAGAAGCCCTCGAGCGACAACGGAACGCGATGATGGACAACGTTACCCAGATCCTTCAGCGGCTACCCAGAAGCGACACATCAGCTTCCAGCAACTACTCTGGAAACGCCATGCCCTTTAAGGTACATGTTAATTTTGAAATCCCCATATTCGAGGGTCAGATAGACACAAATGTTGTAGATAAATGGTTAAATCTGCTAGAGGGTTGTTTTTCTGTTCATGAATTTTCGAGTCGGGAAAAGATTTTTTTTCGCTCTTCTCAAAGAAGCCCCCCACGTCAAGGACTGGTGGGAAACCTACTGCGAGTAGAAGGATGAAAGTATCGGCTCACTATTTTCAGCTGCACCCACCTGGAATTCATTACGGGATGCCATTAAGGAGCAGTACTACCCTGTCAGAAGCTATGAGGATGAATGCATAAAGTGGACCACGTTGTGGCAGGGAAGGGACCAAGACGTGCCAGAGTTCACCAATCTTTTCCATACCATTCGCACAAAGTTGGGTATTAAGGATATAGAATAAGATATTATACTCAAATACCGCGGCTGCCTGCACAAGTACATCCAGGAAGAAATAGAATTCCCGAACATCTCCTCGCTCGATACAACATACTGATATGTCGTCAAGGTCGAGCAGAAGTTTAAACAAAAGAATCGAGACTTTGGATCTGCGAATTCGAAGTAAGGGAAAGGTGCCCCTAAACCATAGAACAAAGGACAAATCCAAGGTGGGGTAGCCCAAGAAAACCCGCCAAAGCTGCAAGCAAAGAACAGTGCTGCGAAGTCGAAAAAGGACATGGGAAAATGGTGTGAGTTTCATAAGAGCTCCACTCACAACACAAGTGAGTGTTGGGCCAAGCAGTCACTAGTGGTTGAGCTAAAAGGTTTTAGAATCAGATGCATGTTCTGACTCTGAGTCAGAACCTGACAAGGGGAATGAAAAGGGAAGAAAATCATTGATGCGGATCCCAATGCCACTATTGCTACCGCCAAGATCCAGAAAAATGAACCCGAAGATCCAGAGGAGGAGGAGCGTCTCTTCCACTCCCAGATGTCGGTAAAGGGCTCCCTGCTACAGTTCATTGTCGATAGAGGGAGCCAAAAGAACCTCATTTCGGTAGAGGTCGTGAAGCAGTTGGGCTTACCGACCATAGCCCATCCACAACCATACACCATTGGGTGGCTTCACCAAGGACGGGATCTTCGCGTGAGCTAGCAGTGTCGCCTTCCATACAACATCAAGCCCTTAACTAATGAGGTATTGTGTGACATTGCTCCCCTTGAAGTTTGTGATGTATTATTAGGACAACCATACTTGTGGAAGCGACATGCTGTGTATGAATCAAGGCCTCGTGCTATTATTATTACATTGGGAAATAAGTTGTACAGGATACCAGAGGTAGCACTACCTACCGCCATCTCTTTGGTTACTGCAAAACAATGAAGTAAGCTCATTTCCAAAACCAGGAAATTTGTTTTCCTGATGATACGCCCTCAAGGAAAGAAGAAGACGGTGGCCACAGCCTCGAGACAGGACCCCTCCGCACGACAACTACAGATGGACAAGGTCGTGGAGGAGTACGAGGAAATCTTCACCTCCCCCGCAGGGGTTCCTTTGCACTGTCAGGTCAAGCACTCCATCGATCTGACCCCAGGTGCGCCGCTACTCAATGGACCAATTTATCGGCGCTCCGTTCTAGAGAACGATGAAATCAAGAGGCAGATTCAGGAGTTACTGTAGAAAGGTCACATTCGTCCAATTTTATCGCCTTGTGGGAGCCCGATCGTGTTGGTACAGAAGAAGGATGAGACTTGGAGACTCTGTATTGACTATCGGGCGTTGAATAAGATCATTGTCCGTAATAGGTACCCGATCCTATGGATTGATGACCTCCTGGACCAACTAAAGGGGGCAAAATATTTCAGCAAGATCGATCTGAAGTTAGGATATCACCAGGTACCAATTGAACCCTCTGATGTGTGGAAGATTTCCTTCAAAGCCAAGGAGGGCCGTTTCGAATGGTTGGTTATGCCTTTGGGATTGACGAATGCTCCTGCAACCTTCATGAGGCTAATGGATGAAATTTTTCGGCCATTCACCAACTCATTTGTAGTGGTATACTTGGATGACATTCTGATCTTCAGCCAGAGTTGGGAAGAGCACCTCCACCACATCCGACAGGTTCTCCAAACATTGAGGCAACACAAGCTATGTGCCAATTTGGAGAAATGCATTTTTGGCATGACCTAGGTTTAGTATCTGGGATACATTATTGATGAACAGGGGGTGCATGTGGATCCAGCCAAGATCCAAGTCATTCGGGATTGGCCATCTCCAACTACTCCGACAGAGCTCCACAGCCTTCTATGTCTTACCAACTTCTACCGCAGGTTCGTGTTGGGGTTTTCTCATATCACTTAGCCCTTGAGTCAAGTCACCAAGGGAGGAGCGAAAGAAAAATTCTTTTGGTATGAATATCAACTGAAGGCATTCATAGAGTTGAAAGATTGCCTCTGCACGACACTAGTGCTCGCGTTACCAGATTTACAACAACCATTTGAGGTCGAGGCAGATGCCTCTAACTATTCTATTGGGGCAGTCCTTACTCAACACGGGCATCCAATGACATATCACAGTGAAACACTTTCAGACACAGTCCGGAAGTATCCCACTTATGATAAAGAGATGTATTCCATTGTGCAGGTCTGTCGACAATGGAAGCATTACATTTTGGGGAAGGAAACGGTCATCCACACAGACCACTGACCCCTGCAGTTCATACAGACCCAAGGGAAATTGCAGAATGATCGCCATCAGAAGTGGTCAACATACATGCAACAGTTCCATTTAAATATCAAGCATAAGAAGGGCAGCACCAATAATGTTGCAGATTGCCTCAGTTGACCACCGATCATGGCGTTAATCATTGTGCTCAACTCTTGTGGGCACGAGACTTCTGATTGGCCACTTCTCTACAAAAGTGACCCAGAATTCGGCCACACATACTAGACACTCTTGGAGGGTCGGCATGTTCCAGATTTTCACCTCCAGGATGCCCTATTATGCCACCTGG
>APFE030835526.1:6102-18480 GCA_000404065.3 Pinus taeda | reverse complement strand
TTTCACCTCCAGGATGCCCTATTATGCCACCTGGGTCACCTTTGTGTTCCTTCAAGCGAGCGTGCCAAGATGATTTGGGAAGCACACTACAGTCGGGCTGCTGGGCATTTCGGGGTCTAGAAAATGGTGGCAATACTGCAAAAGTATTTCTATTGGCCAAATCTTCGATAGGATGTTGGGAAGTACATCAGATCATGTACTGCCTGTGCCATTGCTGAACTGACCATCAAGAAGCAAGGCCTCTATGCCCCACTACCTACCCCTAGTCGACCTTGAGCATCCATCTCCATGGATTACATGTCAGGCCTTCCTTCCACTAAGCATGGAAATGACTGTGTTTTTGTGGTTGTCGATAGGTCCTCGAAGATGGCCATTATGGTGCCCTGCAAGAAGAATATCACAGTAGAAGCCACTGCTAAACTCTTCTTTGAACAAGTGTGGGTGCACTTTGGGATCCCACGGTATATCATCTCAGATCGGGATAGTTAGTTCCTCAGTACATTTTGGTCCAGTCTCTGGTCAATACTGGACACCAAACTCACTAAGTCCACAACCTTCCATCCTCAAACTGATGGCCAGACAGAGGTTGTCAATAGGATGATTGTGCACATTCTACGCATGTACAACTCAAAGCATCCACGCACATGGGAGAGAGCCTCCCCTATGTTCATCACAGCTACAACCGAGCTCTTCACAGCTCGACTGGCCACAACCCTTTTTAGGTGGGCTTGGGATTCTAGCCACTATGCCCCATTGATGTGGCCATGCCACTTGCAACTACTCACATAGATTCGGCTCATGTCCAGTTCGAAACAGACAAGGCAACCAACTTCATTGAGCACATCCAACATATTCACCAGTAGGTCCATGACATTATGGAGAAATCAAATGCCAAGTACAAGCAGCGACATGATCAACATCGGGTGCCACACAAGTTTCAGGTGGGCGACATAGTCTGGTTGCATTTGCAAAAGGAACGCCTTCCCGGAGCCTATCGGAAATTGAGACCACTCTGATATGGGCCTTACACCATTACTAAGGCTATGGGAGACAATGCATTTGAGCTCAGCATTCCCCCATTCTTCCTGCACCAGTTGTTCAATGTGACCGCCTTCGCCAATACTTTCACCATTGCAGAAACATCCGACATTGAGAATAACTCAACACCAGAAATGAATCCAGTGCATGAACAAGCTGCAACTGATCAGATCATGGACACACAGATCAAGAACACTCGCCAACAGAATATCCAATTGTATCGAGTTGTCAAAGCAGGCCAACTCCTTCACCAGGGCAAGTGGCTCACCAGGGACCAAGTTCAACAAAAGTTTCCTCATCTCGTGGAGGAACTCAACGCAATGGGGACCATTGCTTCCTAAGGGGGGAGGAATGATCCAGATGGATCTTGGTGGCCACTTGCCAAGTCCACCTATACCCCCACCATTGTTTCTCTCCACATTTTTAGTTTCCTTAATTGTAGCACAACTTACTATTTTTAGCAGTTTTTCGGGTCCCGAACTTCCGGAGCCATTTTGAGGCCCTAAACGACGTTTTTTGGGAAATCTGGGGGCAATATGGGTCCATGGACTAATTTTTCCCTTCGCAAAGTAGTAGTGCTCAGATAGATATTTCTAACGAGCTATTGTACACGTCAAACGAAGATCGTATGCCAAAGTTACGATCCCGAGAAGTTGATGTACCAATTTACCCAAACAGGGCCCACAGTTTGGCGTTTCATCTTCTAGGGTTAGGTTTTGGAATGTTAAAGGTTTTCCACTGTTTCTCAACAATAAATAGGCCTTCGAGCCTCATTGTAACACAGTTCAGAGGCATGTATCCACCACATCTCTTCTGAGAGATAAGCTACCATCGCCCTAGCTGGTTTATTTCCATTACTGTTTGTAAGCAATATTTCAGTATTTTACATTAATGAAATGAAGTATTATTTCTGCTGCATATCTGTGTTTATGGTTATCTCTGTAATTTGTTGCATTCCTGTTTAAGTCTGGATCAACATGGCTCTTGTCAGTCGGTTAGATCAACAATTCAAGCTACTGGGCTTGGAGTTCAGTCATGCATGTGTTGATTGCTAAATTTTAGAAATCTAGTTCAGTTATTTTTCAGTTGTACTCAGTTAACTAACCTCTAACAATTAATAGAGTCAGCTGAAGGTCAATGTGCAGTGAGACAACAATCTAACTCAGATATATGTCAATTAACTGATTAATCAGCCCAAAATAGCCTAGACATGCATGGAATTCAAATAGACCACTGGAGTGGAGGAGACAAAGGCTAGTGTAACATTAATTGTATACTAGTTGAGTGTACAATTTTTGCATGCAGTTAGGAGGTCAACTCCCTGGGATTTGTGCAAAGAAATAGAGGTTTCCCTATTTCTTAGGAGCTCAAATTAACTCAGAATTGTGCAAGGAAATAAGAGGCCGGAGGAGGCAGAAATTGGCTAAGTAATGGTGTCCTTCCAAGTTACAATGCTCTATAGTTCACCAACATGACTCTTCTATGCATACTCAATCACTTTTTCCCCTATTACACAGAGATAGGTCAGTCTCTTTATACACAAAACACGATTAGTTGTCGCTATAAATTCATTAACGAAAATATATAACCCTTAAATTTACTCCTGATTGGAATGAAGACATAAGCATCGAATCTGCTACGCTTTTGCGTATTAGAGACCCACTAAATTGTGCATCAGATTCCTACTCGACGGTATAGATATCATTTATATTCAGGGCACTTTGCACCAAAATCCATTCATTGTTCCTCATAATGAATAGGCTCAAGCAATTCCAAAATATATCTCGTGAGATGTTGACTAGTGTTGTTCTCTACATCCCTTGTATCATATTCCCCTCGTAAAAATGTTGAACCTCTTGTCTTAGAGCTATTATGTGTTTCTTTTGCTTATTCTTCCACTTGTTAAATTACTTTTCAATTTTCCGCTTCTTTGTGAAATGTAAGTAAATCCATTCTTGACATTATTCAATCATTTCCTTATCTGCATACTTGTTAAGTCTGTCAACTACCACCATGATGACACTCTTTCCTTTAGACTTGGGTAAACCTGTGATAAAATCCATTGAAATCTCCTCCCAACGTTGATTGGAAAGGATAAAGGTTGTAATAGACCCGGGGTCTTAATTGTTTCAACTTTATTATGTTGGCAAACCAAACATTCCGCCACAAAATTTTTACTATCAGATTTAAGGCCATCCCAAAAAAATTCCTTCTTAACCCTATGGTAAGTTTTTAAAAATACAAGTGCCCTCCTAAGGGGGAGGCATGCAATTCCATAAGAATCTTTTGTTTGAGTTGGGAATTCTGACGTAGGTATAAGCGATCTTTGTACCATAACGAATCATTCTTCCAGCTAAATGTATCAGATGTACTGAGATCTTGTTGTAGCTTTTGAATGAGTGCCCACACTTCTTCGTCACTCTTCCACTCATTCCTTGATTCATTTATCCAATCTGGTTGGATAATAGAAACGGCACAAAGCAATGCTTCCACATCGTCATCCTTTCTTGAGAGTGCATCTGCCACATCATTTTGCTTCCCTTTTATGTAGATGATTTCAAAGTCATAACCCAACAACTTTGTGACCCATTTTTGTTTCTCTTCTAAAGATAATCTTTGTTCTAAAAAGTATTTAAGACTATCATGATCTGTTTTTACCTTGAAGTGTCTTCCCATTAGATAGGGTCATCGTTTATTAAGTGCATGTAGTATTGCCAAGATTTCCTTCTCATAAATAGCTTTCTGTAAATACTTTCCTTTGATTGGACAACTTTCAAAAGCAATGAGTCTTTCTTCTTGCATTAACACAACATCAATTCCATTTCCCGAGGCATCACATTCCACAATAAAGGTTTTTGTGAAGTCCGACGTAGCTAAGACCAGTGCTTGGCACATTGCCTCTTTAACATGTTCAAAGGCCTTTGTTGCTTCTGGAGTCCATAAAAATGCATCTTTCTTCAATAATGTTGATAGAGGTGCTGCTATTCTCCCATAATTCTTAACAAACTTGTGATAATACCCTGTCAACCCGAGAAATCCTCGCATATGCTTTATGGATGTGGGAATTTTCCATTCCTTAATGGCTTTAATTTTACTAGGGTCTACCTTAACACCTTCATAAGAATACAATATGACCCATATATTCCACCTCTTGTACTCCAAAGAAACATTTGGAGCTTTTTGCATAATTGTTTCTCCTCCAATAGTTTGAGCATCCTGTCAACATGTTGAACATGATCCTTCTAAGACTTGCTATAGATTAGTATATCATCAAAAAATACTAACAAAAATTTTCTAAGGAAGGGTTTGAAAATGGAATTCATCAAACATTGAAATGTAGAAGGTGCATTGGGAAGGCCAAAAGGCATGACCAAAAATTCATAATGACCCTCATGAGTTCTAAATGTTGTTTTCAGAATGTCTTCAGTCTTCATTCTGATTTGATGATATCCTTAACGAAGATCCAACTTGGTGAAGTAAATTGATCCATGCAATTCATCCAATAGTTCATCAATGACATGAATGGGAAAATTATCTTTAATAGTGAGCTTGTTGAGCTCCCTATAATCTGGACACATGCACCATGATCCATCCTTCTTGTCCACCAATACTACTGGAGCAGAGAAACAACTTTGACTAGGTTGAATTATACCAGCCTCTAGCATTTCTGCAACCATATGTTCAATCTCACTCTTTTGGGCATAAGGATATCTGTAAGGCCTGATGTTTGGAGGAACACTTCCTATAATCAAATGAATAGCATGATCATGATCACGAATAGGTGGGAGACCTTTGGGATCCCAAATACCTTGGAATGATTGTCCAAGACTTTTTGGAGATATGGAGAAATAGATGATTTCAATGTTGGAACCTTTAGTGAACATAATTGTGAAATTACGCCTTGTTTTTATTTCTTTAGAAGCTTTGTCATTCCATTAGATCTGATTATCTTTCCTTGTTTCCCTACGATACCTCTTAATTCAACTTCCTTTCCTTCCGAAGAAAATTTCATGAAAAATTCTTGAAAATTAAAAGCTATTGTACCCAAGGATTGTAGCCATTAGACTCCTAGTACAACATCAACACCACCCATTGGAATGGAAAGCATTTTGCTATTCAATACATATTCTCGCATGGATAGATTGATATTATGGCTCTTTCCAGAGAAATTATGGTTCCTCCACTTACAACCATCACTTGACACTCTAGTGCTGGATATAGGAAGCAGTACAATTCCTTGGCTATCTTATAATGAATAAAATTATGGGTACTGCCTGAATCAATCAACACTATTACTTTTTTCTTCTTGATATGTCCTTCTATCTTAATCGTTTGAGGAGTGGTAATTCCAGCCAACATATTACAAGATATGGTAGGATTCATTTCTTCTTTCTCTAAGGTTTGTTCCTGGTGTATATCCTCTTCTTTTGACGTTTCTTGTTCCTTTTCTTCCTCCTCTTCACAATCTATGTAAAATAATTTCTTCTCAGCACACTTATGACCTTTAGTGTATTTGCTAACACAATCGTAACAAAGCACTTTTGATATTTTTTCTTCCAATTGTTGGGGTGTCAACCTTGTAGGTTGTGGAAGGCTAGTGGAAACAACACCTCCATCCTTATAGTTGTGAGTGGTAGGCTTCCTTGTTGCCATAATTTTTCTTTCCATTTTTCTTGCCAACCTGAATGCCTTCTCCAACGAGTCAGGTTCCCAAAGGCGGACCTCATGTTGGATGTTATCCTTTAATTTCCCTATGAACACATCAATCCTATGCTCCTCTGGAATATCTTTAACCTTATATTCAATTTTTGGAAGTCCTTAATGTGCTCCACCATTGAACCTTTTGTTTGAGGTTTATCAATTGGCTAAAAAAGGTGTTTCTTTTTGTTTCCTCACTTCCGTAAAAATTGCCCATGTGGAAATTTGTTTACAAGAGCAAAGCCATCGATACCATACAAAATGATTTGGTTCCAAATATAAAGTTACAATGCGTACCCTTTGTGTGTTTTTCACATTATGGAGATCGAAATATTGCTCCATCTGTAGTATCCATGTTACGGGATCCTTGCCATCAAACTTCCTCATATCAATATTTGGAACATGGTGGGTCTTCAATCCAACGTTAGAGACTATGAAATCATGATTAATGATGAGACACATAAATGGGTAATTATATGGGCTCATTTTACTTCCTAACCTAGTCAACTCAACCATTCTCTTAGCTTATTGTATGATTTTCTGATTATATTTATGCTTATAGAGTAAGTTGAGTTAGTTATTGTGCCATGTGGTCTAACATGTACTTAATGTAGATTATTGATGAGTTTCGAGGTCAAAGTCAAGGATACAATGGACAAATGGTAGCAATAACTCAAAGTGGACAAAGGAGACGACTTATAGGAGTGAATCCCCCTCATTCATTACTCCTCCCTTCGAATTCCCCTTCATTCAGCTCATAGTACAAGCAACTGAATCATGCACTAGAAGGCAGTCGAGCAAGTGGAGGATGACCGATGATTATTTTGAGTTTTGGGAACCAAGCCTCCATGATTTTAAGGAAGCTGTTGGTAGGTTCATTTGTATAAGTAGAGGGGCCTAGGGCCTCACTAGGGTTAGATTTTTTTTGGATTTTTGCTTATGTAAACTCTACTCCAACTTCGAGCTTATTATTTTGTGACAGTTTCATGTAATCTTGCTATTGTTTTGATAATAAAGATGGAATCCTTTTTGAGCTAGCACTGAGTTACCTCGGAGGGCTGAAGCTCATGGGCTAGGGCCCAATCCAAGTATCCAAGCTCCTCTTTACTTGTATTTGTATGTTTTATTTAAGTTTGTAGATTAGGTTGCTATTAGATGTATTTCTTTTATGGTTAAGAATAGGTTGATTTTGATGATTCAGTTGTTTGCTTCCATTTGTGCTTTCTGTAGCACGTTAAATAGTGATAAAAAAAGATTTAAAAGGCTAGCAACAATGCCTTGGCCTCTCTTCCTCCCTTTGGGACCATGATTTGAGGCAAAGACCCTCTTGCTGCCCAAAAAACACAGATTTTCCTCCTTCATAGGACTTCTATTGTTTGCAGCTTTTTAGTAGGTTAATAGTCCAACTTTGCTTTGCTTTAGATCTTCTTCATCATGCTCACTTACTGATTTGCAATAGTTTTATTTCATTCTTTCCTTTCCTACATCATTTCTCAGCATTTCCTTTCATAGATCATAGTTTAGACCGTTTTTATGCAAAACTCTATTTTTCCTAAATGCATTCATTTCACTTGTTGCTTGATTTCCTTAGTTGGCTGTCAGTTTCTATGCATCAAAACTCTTCAAGTAGTAAGCCATATTATCAATAATCACACCCTCCATCTGATCCATGCCCTATAGGTCTCCCAAATCTCACCTCAATTCTGCCCTAGTTTCCTGCACTTTTCCACAGAACTTCTTCCTCTCTCCTTGAGCAAACCTAATCATCTTTCTCTCTCCTGGTGATTCATGGTAGACTCTAGGCACCCTAACACCTCATTCCAACCTTCATCCACCTTTTCCATCCACTCTCACACCCTCAAAATAGTGAAAACTGATCTCGGCCTCCTCCTGTAGATTCCCTGTTTTCCTCCTATAGATTTCCTTTGTCCTCCTGTAGATTTTCTTGTAGCCTTTCTTTTGAAGGTTGAATGTGGGAAAAGCCTCTAGAAGGCCACCTGAGACCTCCTAGGACCCATCCACACCATCCTACATCCTCTCAAGTCCCAAAACCGCCCTTCAACACTACCTATTCGCTGTCACACTCACACATAATAAATTACATGCATGTCAAATTCACATAAAAATCCAAAAATATGTCTTTTGCTTCTTTACTTCCAGAAATATCATAGTTAGATGTTGTTTACTTCCTTGATTAGGTAATGGCATTCCTTTGATGGTTTTCATAGCACTTTCTGCAAAAGTAGAATTAGTTGGTTAATTAGAATTTACTAGGTTTGCTTTGCATTTCAGTCTTTCTCCTTTCTGCAGTTAGAATAGCATCTATCTTTCTTTCCTTTCATCACAAATAGAGCTTCTTCTAGAATCCATAGAAGTTGGCTAGAGCTCCTAGTGATCTTGCGCCGGCTGACCAAGTGACAACCTATAGTGAGAACTAATACTTGTGCATACAGCACCGACGCTTCCAATTTTGTTACAAACTACTAGGTTGATAAGAGTAAAGTAGGCAGCCTAGGAGTTGCAGCATTATTGTTGCAATACTGGTGTTCACCACTTTTTGGCACCGTTGCTGGGGAAGCGTCAGAGTATTCTGTGATTACTGCTTTCTTCTATTTTCTATTGCAACATTTTGCTAATAGTTTATTTAAGCAAAAGTAGACTAGTCCTTTCTTCTCCTTCAATTATGCATTTCCTTGCTTTCCTTTTCAATTCTGCAAATTTAATTTCAGCAAGAGTAGACTAGTCATTCCTTTTCCTTCAGTTCTTCATTTTCTTGATTTCCTCTTCAATTCTGCAAATTTCATTTCAGCAAGTTCATTTCAGTTAGTTAGAATTTGCTTTGTTCAATCACAATTTTAGTTTCTGTAGGTATTGTCAGTGTGCGGAAAAAGAAACAAAAACCAACCAAAAAAGATTTCCTTTCATGCCTCGTAGGAATAGAGATAACTTAGGAAAATTTTTGCCCAACACCCCCACTACTTCACACAACTAGCCTTCTCTCTTCTTCGGCGGCTGCGATCAAGAAGAACCCTTAGGTGAACAGAAAGACATATTTGAAGAACCTTTAAGGGAAGAAGAAGAAGAAAACATTCCTTTGGAGCCAATGGATGAAAAACAGAAATGCTAGGGGGAATGGAGAGAGAATAGAGGGTACCTTTCCCATTCGGGAGACCAATGGGGACATCAAATGAAGAATATAAGCCCTTCTGCCCTACCTCATTTCCATGGTATGACTACAAAATATCCTGACACCTTTTTGTTCAAGTTTGTTGTCATCTGTCGAACCTATGACTATGCAGAAGATGACAAAAAGTTGAAATTGTTCCCTTCTACTCTCAAGGATGCATCACTGCGTTGGTTCATGGGATTACCTGGCAATAGCATCACAACTTGGGCTCAGATGCAGCAAGCCTTTAACAACAAGTATCGAGACTATTGTAGGTCAAAAGATACTAAAGAAGAAATTTTCCGAATGACCATAGGAAGTGATGAATCCGTGGAAGACTATGAAGAGAGGTTCCAACTTAGTTACAAAAGGGCCCGATGTACACTTGACCCTGAGTCTTTGAAGCTGGTCCTGCTCAGGGGAATTCGGGAAGATCTTTTAGACACCCTCCATCGACTGGCCCGGGGAGACATCTACCAAATATCCTATGAAGACATAAAGACTGTTTTTAGAAACCATTCTAGGGCAGCCATAAAGAAAGGTAGGGGGAGTCAACCCATAGCTAGTACCTCTTCCTCTAACTCTTCCATTAAAGGAGAAATTGGAAACATGCTGGAAGACTTTAAGAGTGAGATGCCGCAAAATCTTGCCATGCAAATGGATACCTTACATATAAAAAGGAAACAAGAGGAAGCAGAGAGGGCTTTGGCCATTTTTTTCCCTAGATGCACTAGGAGGCATCCTAGAAATGAATGCCCATTGAACTCTATAGAGGTTTGTTCAGTCTGTGAAGAGAATCATTCTATAGATAAGTTCCCTTCCTTGCTCGGACTTAAAGCTACATATCAAGGGGCCGAGGGAGTCACTGAACGACTCTATTACATAAACCAAAGAAGGCCACATAGACTTAGATGATACTAGCAAGGGATGCAAGGAACATCTCAAGCATATTACAACCCCAACCAAGTTACTTCCATACCTTCTTGGGGCCCTCTTGCTCAACTTTCTTGGTCCATGCCTCCTCCTTGGTCCTTCACACCTCAATATCATGCCCAACCAGCCACCCTTTCATTTCAATCCTATGCTCAACCACAACCTCAGTGGAATGCATCTCATCAGGGGTGGAGGCCCTAATACAACTCTCTTCCCGCTCTTTTGCCTCCACCACCTGCCCAACCACAATTGTTACCTCCTGCTCCACCAAGCAACCCCAAATGCCTGCCCAACCAAATCTTAACCCAAACAACTGACAGGCTCAACAAGTGTATAGTGGGGAACCATCATGCCTAACTTATGCTGTGGAGATTCAGGAAATTAACTTGCGATCTGGGAAAGTTCTCCCAGATAGCCAACCTCCACCCAGGGAGGTTGAGGAAGAAAAAGAGGAAAGTTAACCTAAAGCAATTCCACCCTTTCCTGAGAGACTATACCTGACAGTCCAGCCTACCCCAGAAGAAACTGAACTCCTGGGAGAATTGAAACATTTATGTGTGAAGATATCACTTCTCCAAGCCATAAAAGATGTGCCTATCTATAATAGGTTGATAAAAGAGAAGTGCTTTAGGCATCTAGGAAAGTGCAAGAGAGATGCCCCAACCATCAATGTCATAGGACAACTCTCCGACCTAATGTTAGGGCAGGTAATCTGTCCAAAATATCTGGACCCTAGAAGCCCAGTAGTCGATGTCCACATCAATGGCACCATGATCCCACATACCTTGATTGATCTGGGAGCTACCATTAATGTGATGAAAAAGGACACAATGCTCAAACTTAACCTCTAGGGCTCCTTGAGGAAGACCACGACCGTGCTACAGTTAGTAGACCGCTCCACTGTGACCCCTGAAGGGATTGTGGAAGATGTGATTGTCTCCATTGATTCTTGGGAGTACACTGATGATTTCTTAGTTCTCCAGCCAAAGGCAAAGATCACAGGGTATCCTCTCATTTTGGGAAGACCTTGGTTGGCTACAGTCGATGCCTACATCAGTTGTCGAGCTGGGAACATGACCATAAAGAACGGGCGCATGTCTAAGCAGTTAATCCTATATCCTCTTGCCCAGCCCTTGCTAGAACATGATTTACCTCTCTCATTGGAGGAGGAAGATGAGGATGAAGTTTATTCTGCACCGCTTTGTGCATTAGAAATCACCATGGGGGGAAAACAACAAGATGAGGATGATATGATTGAAAATTTGATTCAAAATCCACCTCCTAGTGTATCACCATTAGAGGAAATAGTAAGAGAAGCCAAAAACAACCCCTCAACTAATCTCTATGTGGTCGACTCCACTTCTCTTTGTGTTAAGAATATAGGGTTTGGCCCATAAAGAACCTTGAAAATCAATCCATCCCTATCCACTTCTCAGGAGAAGCAACTGTGCAGCCTACTGAGAAAACATCTAGATGCCTTCGCCTGGAGTTATAAGGAGATGAAGGGAGTGTACCCTTCAGTATGTACTCATCATATATACATCAAGGAAGATTGAAAATCGGTCAAGCAGCCTCAAAGGAGGATGAATCCAGCACTTAAAAATATTGTTAAGGAAGAACTGCAAAAATTGCTTGATGTAGGATTCATCTATCCCATCTCTGACAGTGAATGGTTCTCTGCTTTGGTGCTAGTGCCAAAGAAAAATAGTAAGTGGAGAATTTGTGTCGACTATCAAGAATTAAACAAAGCCACTAAAAAAGACCATTTTCCTTTACCTTTCATAGATCAAGTGTTAGACGGTCTGGCAGGGAAAAAGTTTTTCTCCTTCCTAGATGGGTTTAGCGGGTACAGTCAGATTCAAATCAGCCCGGAAGACCAAGATAAGACCACTTTCACTTGTCCTTGGGGTACTTTTGCATCCGGGTGATCCAGGTGGATATTGGTGGCCACCTACCAAGTCCACCTGGACCCCCACCATTGTCTTTCTCAAGATTTTCAGTTTCCTTAATTGTAGCACAACTTACTATTTTTAGCAGTTTTTCGGGTCCTGAACTTCCGGAGCCGTTTTGAGGCCCTAAACGACGTTTTTGGGGAATCCAGGGGCAACATGGGTCCATGCAATGGACCGATGTTGCCTGTTCCAACAATGATAGTGCTCGACTTACATGTCATGGGCATATTGTACGCGTCAAACGGAGATCATATGCTAAAGTTACGACCCCGGGAAGTTGATGTACCAACTTACCCCCAAACGGGGCCCACAGTTTGGCGTTTCATCTCCTAGGGTTAGGTTTTGGAATGTTAAGGGTTTTCATTGTTTCTCAACAATAAATAGGCCTTCGAGCCTCATTGTAAGTCAGTTCAGAGGCATGTAGCCCACACATCTCTTCTCAGAGATAGCTACCATCGCCCTAGCTAGTTTATTTCCATTTCTGACTGTAAGCATATTTCAGTATTTTCCATTAATGAAATGAAGTATTATTTCCGCTGCATATTTGTGCATATGGTTATCTCTGTAATTGGTTGCGTTCCTGTTTAAATC
>APFE030835515.1:6072-21436 GCA_000404065.3 Pinus taeda | reverse complement strand
GGTCAACAGTAATAATCTTCCCTTGGTGAGGGAAACGAATGATACGAAAGAAAGATGAAGCGACAGCTTGCATTGCATAGATCCAGCTGCGTCCGAGAAGGAGGTTGTAGGTTAGAGTAGCATCAACGAATTCAACTTCCATCTCAACCGTTTTCCCTTCCAAAGAGATGGGTAAACGTGGGAGTATACCATAAGGACGGGATGCTCTTCCATCAAAATCTTCCAAGGTGGTGGGAGACTGACTCAACGTCGGAGATCCAATAGCTTTCCAACAGGCAACAGACATGATGCAAGTTGAAGCACCTTCATCAATGACTGTACGATGGATAGTTTTCTTATCAATAATGACCTGTATAAGGAATGCAATTTGGGGAGGCAGTCTCTGTGTATGGCATTCTAAGTCAAACGTAATTAAATCTGAGTCAGCCAGGTCTATGCCGCCGATAGCGGATAGAAAGGACTTCCTCTGAGAAGGGCAGCTCTGGAGAACTTCTAAAGGGGACATAGCCGATGGAGTCTGGGCTAAATCCTCAACGATATTGTAGTGCTGAGTAGCACGGGCATTTGGGTTGTAAGAAGATTTCCGGAGTACTCCTTTTGGAGGGGGTCGAAGAGGCGTTTCAGTACTAGGTTTCTCGATATGGAGAGGGCTTGAACTGAACGGAGGAGCACTGGGGGGAACCTCAGGCTCTTTCCCGACAGATGGATAATCCTTTGTTAGAGTACTGATATTAACAGGTATTGTTCCCGCCATGAACACTTGGGAACCGAAGGAAGAGGGAGGTTGAGAGGGGTCAGCGACCATTTGAGTTTGCTGTGAGGGAAAGGGTTCTTTAAGCACCGCAGGGACCTCGGGAGTGCCCTTCAACAAACGACTAACTTCGGACCGCCGAGGGCAGTCTTTGGTATAGTGATCCTCATCACAGATAAGACAAGGATACTTGGGTTTGCATTTGGCACTCTCCTCAGATTGAGGTTTAGGGGGTTCTTGTTTAGGTTGTTCTGGCTTATTTTTTGCTTTCCCTTTCTTTTTTGCTTTCGAGGCTTTGTTTGTCGTGGTGGACTGAACGGCATTAACCTCAGAAGTAGTTTTAGAAGTAGGTATTACCTGAGAAGTGGTTTCAATTGGAGCATTTGACTTCTGCTTCCCAGGATTCATGGAATTTTTCTTAGAGGATGAACTAACAGACCCAATAATGCCGTCAACAGTAGGTGTTGGCAGGGCTTTGGATGTTCCTGGTCTAGGGGCATCAGGCAAATAATCATACAATGTACCTGACTGAGAATAAACCAAGTCGAGGTATTGAGCACATGCGATAGCTTGCTCTTCAGTAACACACACTCCCATAGCAATGTCCCAAGCTATTGGAGGAACGAACGAAGTCGTGAACCAATCCGTAAGAAGCTGATCGGAAATCCAAAATTTAATCATACGTCTACGCCGTCTCCATTCATGGATGTGATCAGAGATATGCGTAGTTGTTGTCTGTCTTAAGGATGTGAGGAGGTGTGTGCCCGTTTCATAACGAATGGGCAACTGAAAATGAGTGAGGAATGCCATAGCCAACGAGTTGAAATCCTGAAAGGATCTGCGATTGAGCTCAATATACCACTTAGCGGCAGAGCCAGTGAGAGTCCTTTGAAAAAGGCGAAGCCGAATTGAATCATCAAGCCATGAATTGGATGAACACCAGAGATGATAGGTCATGACATGAGCTTGTGGATCTTCATTAGCTTTACCATCGAATTTTGGACAGTCACCAGAAATTTTGGTCGGAACCGGAGGCCAATAAGGATTATGAAGAATAGGATCATTAGTCAGTTTGGACACATCCGGTAATTCTAAAGTCGCTAAGAAAAGTAGCTGAGGATTGAAAGACATCTGGGGCTGCTGGTAGGATGGAGCACCCGGGTTCCAACCAGGTGGTGGTTGCCCCCATGGGCTTTGCCCTGACGGATTTAGCCCCATGGTGTGTTGGCTGTAGGGATTTGTGTTTTGCCCCCCAACGTATGGATTACCAAACGATGTTGTAGAAGCACCATATGGTTGTTGATAATTCTGGTAAGGGGCAAACAAAGGTTTCCCTTGAGGTTGTTGATAACCGTATTGTGGTGGGACCCCAAATTGAGCTTGAGACCCAGGCGGAGTTTGATAAAATGTTTGGGATTGAAATCCAGCCTGCATTTGAGGACCAGATGGATTTTGGGGTCCCACTTGGAGCCAAGGGCCGGGTTGAGCAATGCCAATAGACTGTCTAGTAGGTTGGGCTATCTGAGCAGAAGGATAACCTTGCAAATACTGAGGTTGGCCTACCTGCTGATACTGAGGTTGACCTACCTGCTGATACTAAGGTTGCTGTTGTGCAGCAGAAGGTTGTCCTAACATACCAGATGGCTGAGTGGGCTGGGCAGGTGATTGGCCCAACTGTGTTTGAGGCTGACCGGCTTGCCCAAAAGATTGAGTATACTAGACAGTTGGCTGACCAAATGGTTGGGCAGCTTGTCCAGAAACTTGGGTATACTGGACGTTGGGTTGATTTGGTTTGTCCAGTATGAGAGCCTTGCTGGATACCAGGTTGAGCTTGTTGAGTGGAAGGTTGGCCTGGATTACCAGTAGGTTGCGTATGAGAGGTGAAAAAAGGACCACTAGAGGCAAAAGGGTTTCCTTGGAAGGATTGTCCTTGTAGGTTTTGCTGAGGTGGTTGTTCGGGTTGCGCATACGACGCTTGACCACCATGATAAAAGGTGGAACCCCAATCTATTGACAGCGGAACTGAAACCTCTATAGTCGGTTGACCTGTCCGTGTCCCAGGAGGTGGTAGATACTAATCGTATTTCCCTTCAAGTGGGACATTCGATGTAGGATCAAAACCTACGAATAAAGAGGTCGGAGGTCGACTAAAAATAGGGGTCAAAGAAGCCACAAATACTGTTGGAGGGGTTGTGACTAAGGTAACAGCTGTACCGCGATGTTGTGGAGTCAAAGGCTTCGTATTGGAGAAAATGGGTGGTGACCAAATAGAAGTCGGAAAGGGAGATGACAGAAAATTACGCAATGCTCTATAGCCAGGAGGTAGTCCCCCAGTAGCAGGAGTTCTACTAATAGGTGTAGATTCCATTGTGGTGGGAATCTCGTCCCCTGGCACACCGGATTCGTCAGTCGTAGTAGGGGATGGGTTTTCCATATCAGAAGGAAATTGTTGTCGAGGAGAAGTGTATTCCCAAAAAGGTATACCATTTTGAGAAGGTTCCCAAATAGGGTTCGAGTAAAATTGGTAATTCTCGTCGCCCGGAGCACGAGAGTTAAGCGGTTGTATACTTGGAACAATAGGAAGAGTTCTACTCACAACCGGTATCTCGGGAGACGAGATTGGTAATTCCGCCAGGATGGGACTTCACAAAATCCTAGGGAATCTAACGAAACCAAACCCTACTCAGACTAACGCAAACAAAATTTAACCGGGTTATATGTTATCGTGGTCAAATAAATTTTAAGACACTGAACTTGACCTTTTCATTTTTTAAGAGTCGGGAAAAGGACAAAAAGATGACTCTAGTATCCTTCGAATGTTTAATGAGCACGAAGTGACAAGACGCTCACTTACACCTTTTCTTTTAGGGAGTCTGAAAAGGATCAAAAGTGACTACTCTGGAGAACTAGGCAAGATGTTTACTGTGCTATCTAATGAGTTAATGATGCACTGTTAAAGATCAACATATGATAAATTATCTAAATCACAAGATTTCTGGGTATACGCTGGTTTCTCTAATCACAGTTGCATGTACATGCTAGTTCACTTCACAGAAGTAGCATATATAAATCTATTTTGAAAATGAAAAATAATTGATTTGTTAATATTGATTCACCCCCCTTCTCAGTATTATTTCCAACAATTGGTATCAGAGAAAGTCCTTCAGAAGAAACTTGATCGCTTGAAGGAAGATATTTCAAGATGAATAATCACGAAGGCATGGGATCCATCAGACCACCAATATTAAATGGTAGCAACTTAGTGTATTGGTAAATAAGAACTAGAGCCTATCTACAATCTCTTGGAGCAGATGTTTGGGAAATTATGGAAGGAGAATATCAATTTCGAACAACAATTTACTACAGAAATTGCAGGTAAGAGGTTATATGAAACCAATGCCAAAGATGTCAATACATTATTAGGAAGTCTGTCAGAATCAGAATTTGTCAAAGTCATGCAGCTCAAGATAACAAAAGAGATATGGGACAAAATCATTCAAAGCTATGAAGGTGACTCTCAGGTAAAACGTGCTGAGCTTCAAACTCTCAGAATTCAGTATGAAACTCTTAAGATGCACAGTGATGAGACTGTTGCTAGTTACTTTCTACGTATAGATGAGATTGTTAATTGTAAGAAGAATCTGGGTGAAGAAATAAAGGAAGTTACTTTAGTTGAGAAAATTTTGAGATCATTGTCTTCTAAATTTGAGTCAAAAGTGTCTGCCATAGAAGAAAAATAGGATCTTCAAACTATCGTTGTGAATCAACTTCATGGAATCCTAACTGGTTTTGAAATGAGGAAAGAAGGTCCATTAGATATCAGGGAATCTACATTTAAAGCATCAACAAAGGGAAAATAAAAGGAAGAGCACAATGAATCAAGACACATGTAAGAAGAAGAAGATGAGGTAAATTTTTTTAAGAAGCTTCAACAGGGTTCCGGAAGATTCAGAGGTAAGATAACTTTCAAATGCTTTGCTTGTGGTAAAGTCAGTAACTATGCTGCCAAATGTCCTCATAAAGATAAATATGAAAAGGGGAAGGAATATGCAAAAGGCAATAGAAATCAGGTTGTGAATAGAAGGATTTATTATATGCGTGAAGATAGTGATGGTTTATCTAATAGTGATGAAGATGAAACCAAACAAGATTATAGACTACTCATGGCTTATGACAATGATGATTTTTTGGATGCATTAAAAGAGGACGACTTTCTTGAAGAAATCACTAAACTCAAAATCTGTCTAGAATAAAAGAATATGATCATAGATACTTTGACACACCATCTTGGTAAAATAGAAAAACACAATGAAAATCTAGAATGTGAGATTATGGGTCTAAGAAAAGATCTTGAGAAGACAAAATCACTTAATATTAGATTTGCTAAAGGATCAAAAACCTTAAATGAAATCATCAAAGTTCAGCGTTCTCCTCTCATAAAGACATGTCTTGGATATACTAAAGAATCATCTCAATCACAGAAGCTGTCAAACTCCACCAGAAGCTATCTTGATGCAACAAAGACTAGTGAACAACATGTCAATCGTCAGAAAATGCCTAAAATTACTCATCAAGTAAATCATACTCAATTTACTCCAAGGATGAATATCAGTAGAAGCCACAAAGTTTTTCATGTCATAACTTTGGGCACAAGGCTGCTCAATGTGTTGCTTACAAAACCATCAGGACTAGAGAAGCACGAAATCAAAGGAGTGTCATAGGAATCAAGAAAATTTACTATAATAATTTTTCTCATCTTGAAAATGAAAGAGAATGCTTGATTTGTAACAACTTTGGTCATGAATAATCTGAATGCAGGAGAAAATTTTGACCAACACTTCAAAGGAGAAAGCACCATTAAATCCCAAGATATGGAGAAGGAAGGAATCTCAATCAGAAAGTTGTGGTATAGCTCTGTACGCTGAAGGACAAGAAAATTAGTGGTACATTGATAGTGGATGCTCCAAACACATGACAAGTGATAAAGAGAAACTTCATTCATATAATGCTTTAGAAAAATAAAAGAATGTCTCTTTTGGAAATGAGACTCCAGTTGCCATTAAAGGTAAAGGTTCTGTTTTCTTGAAAGAAAAGGTTAAAGTTGGAAATGTCATGTATGTAGATGGTTTAAAGCATAACCTGTTGAGTTTCAGTCAAATGTGTGATCAAGGAAATGAAGTGGTATTTTTATCAAATGGATGTGTAGTTCGTGAGCTTGATACAGGAAAGACCATGATCAAAGGTACAATAACTCCAAACAACTTATACATACTCAAAGGAGGACAACAACAATGATATCTAAGCAAAACAGATGAAAACTAGTTATGGAATAGAAGATTGGGACATCTAAGATTTTCTCAAATAACAAAATCATGTAGGCTCAAGGTAGTATGTGATCTTCTAGATATTAGCATCCCAGAAAATACCATGTGCAAACAATGTCAAATCGGTAAGCAAACCAGAGTTCACTTCGTTGAAAAAGAAGGGTCAACAAGTAAGCCTCTTGAACTCATCCATATTGATTTATGTGGACCAACCAGGAAAAAGTCACCTCATGGAGAAGAATACTTTATTTTATTTATTGATGATTTTTCCATGATGTGTTGGATAGGTCTACTAAATCATAAAGATGAAGAATTTGAAAAGTTTAAAGCCTACAAAGCTTTAGTTGAAAATGAATCAGATCGAAAAATCAAATGTCTCAGATCTGATCAATGAGGAGAATTCATATCAGATGAATTCTTTGAATTTTGTGAACAACATGGAATAAAAAGGCAATTCTCCATCGTAATAACTCCTAAGCAAAATGGTGTAGTAGAAAGGATGAACAAAATAGTTCAAAAAATGGCTTGAGCTATGCTAGATGAATCTGGAACTCCTACAACCTTGTGGGGTGAAGTTGCATTTGCTGTCATGACTATTCTCAACAAAGAAAATGTTCAGGTAAATAGAAATCAAACTCCATATGAAATTTGGTATGGTAATCATCCTACTGTAAAACACTTTAGAGTTTTTGGAAGCAAATGTTTTATCAAAAGGACTGATGAAAAACTTGGTAATTTTGAACCCAGAGTATATGAAGGTATTCTTCTTGGTTATTCATCCAGAAGTAAAGGATACAAATGTTATAATAAAAGACTTTGCAAAATTGTTGAAAGCATTGATGTTGTAGTTGATGAACCATGCAAAAATCCAGAACATATGAAATCAACAAAGGAATATGACAATGAGGAAGATGGGAATGCTTTCCCGCATCAAATCAAAATGATATTGAAGAAGAAATTAATGAAGCACCAGAAGAATATACAATAGATAGGGAAAAGACTCCATCCAAGTGTGTTCAGAAGAATCATCCAGAATCTCAAATTCTAGGAGAAAAAGGGTCTGGAGTACAGTCAAGAAGAACTCTTACAGGGACCTCAAGTTATCTAGCATTATTGTCCTCCACAGAACCTCGAATGTAAATGAAGCTTGCAATTATGAATGTTGGATCAAGGCCATGGATGAAGAATTAGACCAAATTGAAAAGAATGATCCTTGGGAATTAGTTCCTAGACCTCATGAGAAAAATGTTATAGGAACAAAATGGATATTTAAGAATAAGCTAAATGAAAATGGAGAAGTTATTAGAAACAAGGCAAGACTTGTTTGTAAAGGGTATTCTCAACATGAAGTTATAGTTTTTGAAGAAACCTTTGCATCTATTTCCAAACTTGAAGCCATAAGGATGTTTCTTTCTCTCTCTTGTTTTCAAAAATTCAAAGTATATCAAATGGATATAAAATAAGCTTTCCTGAATGGAGATTTAGAAGAAGAAGTTTATACTGAATAACCTAAAGGATTCATTCTTGGAAATGATGCAAAACTCGTGTGCAAGCTCAAAAAGGCTCTCTATGGTCTGAAATAGGCTCTAAGGGATTGGTATTACCACCTTGAGAAATATATACAACAAGGTTTCACAAAAGGTTCTACAGATAACAATTTATACAGAAAGATTGAAAATGATAAATTGCTAATTATTTTCGTTTATGTTGATGATATCATCTTTGGTAGCAATGAAGAATCAATAATAGTTCCCACCCTTCAGGAAAGGTCTTCGTGCTCTGCTAACCATGGATCCTGCAAGCTAAGATAACCAAGAGTTGGTAGGCCTTCCTGAGGGAATTTGTCTTATATCATTGGGTTGGTGTCTGTCGAAACTTTGTTGGCTCTTTCACCCAACCCTTAACAATATCTCTAGTATTCACATAGATATTGGTGGCATAGAAAATTGAGTCCATGAGCTTCTCTAGCTCAGGAAAGTGATACATGCTCTGATAATCTTCTGCCTGAAAGGTAGAAATTTTTTCCCATTGGCACTGCTCAATGTAATGGTCTTCTCATAAATGTGTGAAACAATATAGCTAATTACATCTTCACATGGGAAGGTTGGATATCTTCATGCAGATTTGTGTAGTCCTAACTGTCAGATACTAAGATAAACTTGTCAATACTCTAGATCTGCCTCAAGGCTCTTTGTTGAAAGAGCTTCATTAACTCGATTCCACGTTAGCGTTGACCCCTTTGTTGAAATAGCTTCATTAACTTGCTTCCTTTAGCTAGAATTTCATCACTTCCTCTATTCTCTTTGATTCTTCTAGCTTTATTTTCATGCAAATGACCTCTTCAATTTTTTTATGTTTCTCTTTCAATTTTTGATTAAATTCTACTTCTAGATTCTCATAATCCTCAACCTTTTCCTTCACCTAACTTGACAATTTTTTTTCTCCATTTTCTATTTTCTTTGCTTGAAGTCTTAGGAGGACAACTTTTGTTTCATCAAAGTTATGAATCTTCTCTTTAAACCTTATTTTTTCTTCTCTAAGCTTAATTATTTTTTCTAGTGTAGCCCCAATTTTTGTGCCATCAACATTTCCTTCTTAGGTTTCATCATGATTTTTCTCCTTTAATTTTTTCATTTCCTCCTTCAACATTATATTCTCTTTTCTCATTGGTTCATTATTTCTAAGACATTTATTTCAATGATGTAACCTTCTTCAGGATCTGATGATCCTTTTTTATTATCCTTATCTTATTTAAGAGGTTTTGTATTCATGACTATGGAGGAGACTTCTTTTGGGGATTTGGAGTCATGCCCCTTTGAATTTTCCATCCATGTTTTTATTGGACATTGGATAAACCAGTGCTCCTTGTTTGTTTCATGACATGTTCTTAGCCACCTCTCATGGATCCATTAACTATGGTGATGTGTCCTTTTACTAACACCTGCATGTTTTGGTGTAACAACAATAATGATTCCAATAGATTTTGAAGTCTACCTTCTAGTTGTTAGGTTGTGTCTGAAGTAACATACATAGATACAAGGTTGAAGAGTAGGAACATAAACCAACCAATAGCTTAGGAGGAAGGTGAATAAATGCAGGATCAGGAGCTTGCTCAACAAATTGACCAGTACTTGATTGAAGTTACAGACATGGAGATGGAACATGAGCCACATAAATAAGATGTTGATATGATGTCGAGTGCAGCATAGGTCACTGTTCAGTCTCCACCACCTCCAGCAAAAAATCCAGTCCTAAGCGAGGAAGGGGATGTTGCTTCTCTTGATGATGATCCGGTAATGGATGTGTACAATATTTCATTTATTGAGATCCAAAGAAAGAATTTTCTGGATGATCACACATCACTTGCATTCCTTAGAGAAAGGGTGATAGTGGTGGGCACCAAGAAGAATCCAAATTCCATTGTCGAAGCCAACTTGGCCTTTGCAAGTGTAACGAGATCAAACATTCAGTATTTGACTTTCGAGAATGAGAAATTGGCATAGAACTTGCAGGCTTCTAGGAAAGAGGTAGAATAACTCTACGCAACATCACAAAATGTGGTTTCTACACAGGTTTACTTGGAGGAGGTGAGAGCATCGCTACTTGCTAAAGTATCAACACTTGCAGAAACCATGTGGAACCTCTATGATGATTTTGTGACCATACATAAAGCATTTGTATGTTTGCATGGCCTACAACAATAGAGAAAATATTTTGTTAAAACTCTCAAGAACGTAAAAGCTTCCATTACTTATGTGAAAGAATGGACAATGCAATACAAAGGGGTACCACTTGACTTAGTGAAGAAAATGAAGCCACATACAAAGTAGGAGAGAGGTTGAGTTCATATTTTGGTTCAAAACAATAACAGGATCACCTCATTTATTGGTAGCATCCAAGAATCATATGTACAATTATTTAGTAGATTGGATGTATTGGTGAAAAAACACAAGATCCCATCATTTGGCTCACTCACCAAATTCAAACTCAAGAATTAGGTCCAATAGGAGATCGAAGAGTAGTTGGACCAGCTAAGACATATTTCCACCAAGGAAGACTTGGAGATGAACATATAAAACATGCAAAATTGCATTGGTGGTCCTGCCCAAATTAAAACAATGTTGCTCATGCTCAAGAGGGAATTTGAAACTCATTCCAAGTCATTGTACCCAGATGCCATGGAGGGTAGAGTCTGCTTCCAGCCAGACATCGTCATGTAATTTGGGGATGTCATCACACGGTATCAAGCTTGGAACTAGTATTTTACCACGAAGTATCAAGTGGAAGCTATTGAGCTAGAGCTCTCCCAAACTCATGCATCATAGTATTTTTTCTTGGTAGGCTGTTAATTTGTCTCTACCTTATTTTGTCTTATATGGGTATGAGTGTAAAATGTAATATTATTTTTAATTATTTTGTAAAGTGAAATTCCAAGTCTCAATATTGGAATGTGAAGAATCATGACGTAATGTAATGAGTCATTTGAAAGAAGTTGAAGAGTCATGAGGGTCCTCCAAAGGTCACAAAGGGGAATCAAAGAGTCAACCCCTCTTGTTATAAATATAACCTCATAACTCATGTAAGGTGATGCAGGAATTAATCGTTTGAGAGTTCTCATCAATCACCCCATGGTTCACCGTTTCTTTAGCAATTCAACCTTTTCCTTTATAACTGGAATGCTTATTGAAAAAGGCCCAAAACAATGATTTCCCATTTTTAAATAGAAGTGCTCATGGTTCACTGTAGATCACAATCTAACTGATCCAACAGTCAATATTCACTCCGAAAATTAAAGCCGTCAATGAGTCCTCCACCGTCGATTAACTCGCGACAGATCCAATGATTCACAAGGATATCGAGGGCACAACTTGCATGGAGAGTACCCGCCTAAAAATCACTTTTCCTCTCATCTCCTTGCTGCTACGTGTCTTCCACTGAATGGAATCAGAGGCCCTCCTCGAAGTAGAACTTACAGATTTCGATCCACCCGAAATACCACTTCCACTATTTGTAACTCACTCTTTTATTAAATAATCTCGTGATGCAAGATATGTTGATCCAACGATTGGGAAAGGTTCGTTATGTTGGTTCAAACTGGAATGAACGGCTGAGAAATTATCCGACTCAACACTGTTAAAAGTACAAAGGCCCATGATTCTTCTTTTAACTCTGTGTTTGCTATTACGAAGCATGAAAGCAGAGAAATCATCAACCCTATCTCGAATACAAATAAAAAAAAGCACAACGAGGATTTCCAGAGGCTTCGTAATTAATCACACGCACAACATTAATTATTCATAATAAAAGAGATTAGAGAGTCTCAGCCTTGGCCCGATCACACAAATAAAAGACCTTTGTTTCAAAAGGAAATTCACATCCTACTCTTGATTCTCGCTCCACTCAATCCTCTTTCACTACATTTTTTCCCTTCTTTTTATCAATCGAATATCACTCTATTCTATGCCTAACAACTCAATCCCTATCTTTAATCAATCTAACAACAAATCTTTGATTCCTAGCTCTACCACACACCTATGCTAACAACTTATCTTTGAACCTAAAATAAGACAATTTCTAAATATTACAATAATGAAATACAAATCAATTTTGGAGAGATCCAACCCTCTCAGTAAAAATGACTTTTGACCAATCAAGTCAATGGAATTCAACTTGAAAAAGCTTTCACATTGCTGGCTAAGTTTGGATGCTCCTGCATCAGACTCTCGAGGAAGAAAAGAATCGTCCTTCAAACTTTCAGGACTTACTCCATACTTCTGCGATTCTGTTGTTGTCAACCAGCTAGCATCCTCCACTCGTTGTCCTTTCTTTTTGACTAGATATTGGAAATAAGTTTGTCCTCTGGTTCTTTTGGATACTCTTTTCTCCAAAACAACTTCCACTTCCTTCTTAGTTGTCTTTGGCATTTGTTCTTCCTAGTTCACAGTTTGAACTTCATCTCTTGTAGTTTCCTCCTATAGCTCTGTCTCTATCTCTTTGTATGGATACAAATCTGCAATATTGAAAATAGGGGATATTCCAATCCCTTCTAGCAACTCAATTTCATATGCATTAGTTGAAAACTTTCTTACAATTCTACATGGCCCTATCTTTTTCATTTTCAGTTTATTGTAAGTTTTAGCAGGAAATATTTCTCTTCTCAAATACACCATCACTAAATCTCCCACTTGGAATTCTTTCTCTTTTCTTTTCATATCTACCCTCTGTTTGTATTTGTCATTGCTTTCATGCAATATGCCTTTGACATCTTCTTGTAGTCTCTGGATCTGCTTTGCAAACTCTTCAGCTTTTGCACTTCTTGTCTCCTATTTACCCAAATTTCTGAGCTCATACACAATTCTTGGATTCATTCCAAAAAAAATATGAAATGGACTCATCCCAGTACTTCAGTTTGGAGTATCATTATAAGCAAATTCAACCTGAGCTAGTGCTAAATCCCACTGCTTAGGATTTTGATACACTAAACTTCTCAATATGTTCCCCAAGCTCCTATTTACTACTTCGGTCTGTCCATCTGTTTGAGGATGGTATGCTGAACTAAAACCGAGGTTATCTCCCAGTTTCTTCCAAAGAGTTCTCCAAAAATGCCCTACAAACTTTGTATCTCTATTAGACACAATGCTTACAGTAAAACCATGTAATCTTACAAAAAAAAAAAAAAAAATATATATATTATATATATATATATATATATATATATATATATATATTATCTATATGTGTTGCATCACTAGTCTTCTTACAAGAAATAAAATGTGCCATCTTGGAAAATCTATCTACTACAACATAAATGGAATCATTCCCCCTTTGAGTTTTAGGTAAACCCAAAACAAAATCCATGATAACTACATCCTGTTGAGCTATGGAAACGATATATATATCTTACTTATTTCATCATCCTTTTCTTTAGTTATATTCCTTCTATATCCTAAAATGATAATATATCAAAGGATTATGGTAAAAATAAAGGAATTATCTATCATCATGATTTAGCTAACTGTTATCACTCCTTATGTAGGAAAAGGACAAAATGGAACGACTGTTGTTCCCTAGCCAGGAAACAACGTACAGGCAGCAAGCCAAGGATAGGATCGTGCAGTTATGGATAAGAGCAAAGGAGATCACAACATCTGTGCAAAGACAAAAAGTTAACTGAAGATGGAAGATTGCACGAATCCTTAAGGATCTCTTGATCCCGAGGGATCGTTGTTACTATTTTACCCTCCTTACCGCTTGGCCATTATAAAAGGCAGCGATTGTAAAGAGAATGGGGGGATTGGAGATTATTCAGAAATTACTATTGTATTTTTACTTTGATCATCGACTCTCGTTGTTGAAACAAAGTACGAACTAGCTATAACTATTTTGAAAAATTATTAATATATAATATAGTTGTTGTTCCTTCGATCACATTGAAGTAATCCAGCGGTGTTCACTAGTGGCTAAGGGCCTGGCCCTGGTGGATTCACTTGTTGTTCCTGTATCATTCTTTTACAATTTATGTCGTGTGATGGTTTGACTTGATTTCCATTTATTGTAATCGCATCGCTTTGCTATTTTGTATTCTCATACTTACTCTGTTTTACATGCTGTAGAAGTATTGGTTCAAGTTGTTATTTAATTACCTATTTCAATATTTCCTTATTATGATTTCAGATTTAATCATTTGAGTTCAACATTCTATTTCCAATTTAGTAATTTATTTCAGTGTGCTATCTTGAGATTCTCCACTGTAAAGAGCATTGGCTACTGCTATCTTCACTCTCAGACCGAGATCCATGTTGTTCAGATTAGAAAATACATTTGCAATATCAATCAGTTAAAAGAGAAATGAGTTATTGTTACTGTACTCTTGACTAATACTTGAATAAATGTTTGGTTTTGTCTCATTAGCAAGTTAAGCTTTCTTTTAATTGTAATTTGAGTTCACTAGCTGCATCCATTTACTCTTGTATTTGAAAGCACTGTACTGCAACTTAGAAGTATTACTCTTGAGTAAATAGCCACCACACGCTGTGTACACTCTTGAAATAGAAAGTCTTGCTCGGATTGATAACTAATGTGAAGATAATTAGGAGTTCAAAATACACCTTTTACACCTCAACATTTTGGTGCCGTTGTCGGGGAGAGTGTAACAATTTCTGAAGAGTAGTATACATTTGATGTTTGTCTATTAGGAGAGAATTGGGTATTAAAAATGGAAGGTAAGAACTTGTGTACGGAGCATGTAAAAGCCCTGCTCCCCTGCCCTCTTTCAAGCAGAATTGTTAAGAACTTAGGGTAGAAGTAAATATTTGTGTTGTGTGTATGACTAAGAAGAAAAAACCTGAAAATAATCCAAATCCACTACCCAAATCCGACAAAGCTAAGGGACCAGTGACCCTTGGTCGATAAACCTTCATAGATGACATCATTAAGAAAGTTGAATCTTAGCCATCAGTAGGCCCTAGGAAAGTTTCTTCCAGACAACCTACTGGCTCCCTTCAGACCACAAATTCACCATATTTAGCCTTTGTTGAGGTACACAGCAAAACAGAAGAAAATGAGCAGAGTTTTCAAGAAATTGAAAATTCTCGCCCAATTTCTTTACAAGAAGGGAATTCTAGTAATCTCCGTGAAGGAGGAGGAGAAACAAGATGCTATTACTTCACAGATCTATTACTTCCGATGAACTCTTCTGATAGCTCTTCTTTGACTGCTCTTGTTCTTGACTTCCAATGGCTTCCAATGTCTTTCCAATGGCTTCCATGATGACTTTGCTCCTTGGCTTCTTGCTCCTATCTCTTTAAGGATCTGCTTTGCTTCTCCTTGGCTTCATATCATCATTTAGTATCCTAGAATATTGCCATATTGACATCAATGACAATTTAGATCAACAATCTCCCCCTTTGTCATCGATGGAAATATTCTTCTTCTCTCCCCCTTTGACATCAATGGCAAAGGAGTGCTCAGGGACTCCCCCTGTCATAGTGCTCTTATTTTTACACAAGATAGAAGGATTGATGCCTTATCATCAACTAGCACATTATCCCTTCTTCATGTCTTAAAGAACTACTTCATCATGGCTTCAACAATGCTTAAAGATGCTCCACTTCAATGCTTCCAAACAGATTGCAAATAGCCACACACCAAATGTTCAATTCCAAGTTTTTATGCTTCAATCCATATTATGGTGTGACTCTCCATAGTCAGAATTAAGGAGTCTTTATAGTCTAAATAAGGAGAAAATGCCACTAAAATTGCTATCTTTCTTCATATCCAAGTTCCTTTG
>APFE030835483.1:7294-24674 GCA_000404065.3 Pinus taeda | reverse complement strand
ATAATATAATAATATAATATAATTGTAAAACTTTTTTATATGATTTGAGTCATAAATTTTGATGGATACGATTAATATCTAGAAATCAGATGGACCGTTAGTAATTTTGATTCCGGCCTAGTTTTTCTTATCCGTCAGATACTTCTAAAACCTGAAAAACAGTTCCGTGGAACTTCAAATTTCAGGCCCTACAAAATTTCAGTGCGTAAGGGTCAACGTAATTGCACTACGTCTGCTCAGATAGATGGGCGTTGCGAATAAATTCTTGCAGCAACAGCTTAACATGTGAATCATACTCATCCACCATATCGCTTCCAAGAAAATCGCCAAAAGCTCGAACAGCATCGCCTCTTCTTTCACAACCTTCTTGTCTAAGAAGTGCCGCTACAATAATTATACCAAATTGCAAATGAGACGATCCTAAACGTTTGAATCCTGCAAGGACGAGATCCACCATTCCGGCGATTTGTGTTACTATATCTGATGCTTGCAGTGCCTCCTTGGCCTCCGAGAAGAACTCCTCCTCTTCTTGTTGAGATGTGGTTGTGATTATGGAATTAATTAAGTAGAGCCCTCCTTCAAGTGCTACACTAATTAGATCAACATTCCTCGCTGCGTCACCAACCTCGTTCTTTTTCATCATTCTTGGTCTACATTCATCAGTTATAGCTACATGGTGCAGGTAATGCAAACGGGTAATGCAGAGAGTTACTGAATTAACTAGAACGCAAACGTAATCAAACTTTGAGTTGATGCGACACAATCGATTTTCCATCCAGGCAGCCTTTAGGATTGCCATTCCGTTGTAAAGGTCTTCATTAGCTATATCGCTCAAATTCTCACGCTCTAATGTATACAGAGTGACGTGGACTGTAGAAGAGCAGAAATGGTTGAGCCTACGTCTAGGAATATTTTCAATGTTCAAGTCGTAAAACATTCGGCGATAAATTCTTAAAATCATGCTCTGGATCTTCAAATGATCACATTGCGACACAAGGCAACATAAAGCGGTAGCAACCCTGAACAAAAGGTCTTGAGGGAATTCAGTATCCTCCAAACCGATGAGATCCACGAGCCTGCACACTTCTTTCTAAACATCGCATGACGAGAGGTGGTAACAACATAAATAACAGAACTGCCCATTTACTATCTGCGACAAGTATTCGTATCCTCTGATAGAACAAAACACATTTCTATTTTCCCGTCGGTATTGGCAATAAAGACGGAGCAGATTAACTTTCTGCCACAACATTTTCCAAAAATGCTCTGCCTGCACCTCTCTATCTTCCTTATCAGCATTTACAAAACATTGATAAACCCAAATCAATTCCATCATGATTTTTTTCATGTCTGGTTCGCTCAAGACTTGAGTATAGTCGGGAATTACGTCTAAAGTTTGGGCTCGACCTGAACCGTTAACTATGTATCGATGCATTTCTTGTCTCAGCTCAGCCTGGGGAATAACATTGCTAATGTCGAAGGGCTGGCGGGTGAATGGGTTAGTGGCTTCGTGCTTGGAATCCCAAATAGTCTCCAACGTCCTGCGGTTGTAGAGAATCTGAGCCGGGTCTGCCGTACGTGGTAATCGAACGGGATCATATGCAAATTCTTGCGTCAACATATCTACGTACTCTTCAGGAATGTCATTCCTCTCTGTATCCATTTTTGGATCTGATTATACAAACTATTTGTTTTAGTTCTTATCCTGTAAAATAGATATTATATATAATAGCTAAATCAAGGAGTTGCGATCTAATGGCGCTGGTCGGTCTATGTTAACTTTTTTATTTCTAAATTTTGTATGTGTTTTAAATTAAAAAATATTTATGGTTGATTTAGAATGTTTGGTATTATTCATTTATTGAAATTTGTTATTACATTTAGCTATTATTGATTAGGATTATTGTGACTAATTATGGTGGATGAGTATGGTTTAATGCAATTATATATATATACATGCTATTAATTATAATTGATTATGTTATTTTGTGATTAATTATGGTTGGTAATAATTAGTTTATATTAATTATATTTCATCAGATTTATTTTGTTAGCTATATTTGAATTATGTTTATTTTTATTGATGATGTTAAATTTTTATAAGATAAATTGATAATGGTTATCATGCTTTTTTTTAGAGTGGGTTATAATTGATATGATTGAATATGGTTAACCAAGTTTTATTATCCTTGATTTTGATTGATTTTTTTTATAGAGTTGATCTTGATTGCTTAAAATTAATCATTATTGTATATATTTAAATAGGAGTAGTCTAATTTATAGATGGAATAACTATTTTCACCTCAATCCAAGGATACAATTTCAAGCAAAAATGTGATTTTTTTGTTGCTTAAATACATTTTTGAATGCATAAATTGATTCAACAACCTAAAAACCTAGGGCACTATTCTCTAGATTAAACAAATTAAATCCAAGGATACAATATCGCAAAAATGTGATTTTTTGTTGCTTAAATACCTTTTTGAATGCATAAACTGATTCAACAACCTAAAATCTAGGGTACTATTATCTAGATTAGACAAATTAAACTCAAAATTTTAAAAATTTTCACAGGATTTTGGTTAAAGTTAATCAGAAAAAATATTATGAAAATGGTCATTTTGTCTATAAGTTAGACTATGTTTATTTGACTATGGTTAATAATAGATGTCTAAAATTGAGTTTTAATTAATAATGGTGAACCATATTTGTTTATTTTGAGCTATCATACATATGATTAATATCATTGACCATATTCAATTATGATTCAACATTTAAATAATTAAAAATTTTAATTTTTTATTATAATATTAAATTTGCATATAATATATATTTAAATATAAATATATTTTTTGGTTTTAATTCTAGGGAGAGCCATTTACTGGTCTGAAGAAGACCAATTACCCCACAAATGGGATGGCGTATCTCAAGGATTGTGCGAGCATCCCTTAAAAAGTTAAAATTCCCAAAATGACTTGCACTCTTGAACCCCTTCCCATAAGCTTTGACGCTATAACCTCCACCTCATAGTATATGTTAACACTTCACATAAATTATTTACAAGATTTACAATAAAGAATAAAATAGTAAAATCAATTTTTACTTTTATTTTATTTTATCTTCCACCTCTTGCTTCCATTATCATTTCGTGACTTGGTGTTTTTTTCACTTAACAATGATCAACTTAGCTTCGTTGGGCTATTTTAATTCAGGTCACATTTGTTTTTCTCACACATACACACATTTATTTAAAGATTTTATTATTCTTTCCATTCTATGTCTGCTCATGTTCCCTGTTGATTATGTTCCATGTGGGTATTGGTTTCAGTATGTTTAATGCTTGCCCTATATTTCATTTATTTTATTTCCCAAGACAACTATTAACTACATAACTTAGAATATTTTCGGCTTCTCCACTTGGGAGGCATCAGAATGTACAAATGATGTGATATGTGGTTGAATGTTGACTGTCAATCCTTAGGGTTATGGATCATACGACGTGGTTGAATTTAAACGGTTAAGGGGTAACTACATCCTGACCCCCACACATCCGCCATGTTCGAGGCTTATTTACAACCATTCTCCTGGGTAGGAGAGAGTAGGGCTCTGCAACCAAACCCTAATAGTTCAGAGATGCAACTGGGTCAGTTGCTGATGAGCGGTAATTCTCCCTCCATAATCTAACTGTTATTAGCTTTTAGTTTCCATGTTGGGACTAGTATCTCATTTTATTGTCAACTTTTAGGTCTGAATGAGGGTTAGGCTACGAATAAGGAGCTTGAATTTGGACGAAAGCCTTCCCACACTCTTCAAGGTCGCTTTCCATGGGGAAACAATGTTTCTTTCCTTATTGTGTCGTGAGTCTTTTGTAAAGGTTTTTACTGGGAGTGATTAATTCTCTCTTTTTTGTTTTTCGCAGCATGGCACAAATTGGTCAAACTCATGAGGGTATGAATTTGAAGAGCTATTACTTACTCTCTTTTAAAAATCTCTTCACATGACACCATTCAATTAACATAATTTTCTTGTGGACATGTAACTACAGGTTCAACCCAGACTTATGCAAGGCGTTATCGACAAGGATTTTTAGTTGGTTTTATTTTCTTCCTAGCTCACTGTCACCTTCCAGGTTTTTAATTCATACCTTTGTCTTGTAGAGGCTCTGGTCCTATGGCTAAGTTCGACAGCGAGAGAAAATAGTCAAGAAATTTTATCAATGATAACTTGTTAGGGATTATTAGCTATAATTTAATATATCTTTGTAATTATGCCAAGAATACTTAGAAAGAAGATATCGCTGTTATGTGTATATATATAGATATACCCCGGTTGATAATTTTGGAAACTTAATAGATAGGGGATTTTGTTGCCCAAATTCTTAAGTATGGCTAAATTTTGGATATGTTGCTCGTAATGCGTTTCCCTATACAAAAATATTGTTTATAAAAAAGGGAAACTACCTGCTTGGTGATATTATTATACTCATATTGAGTTAATTTTTACTTATTCGTTTTGATTTTATGCTTGAGATTTATTAGGGGTTTTATGACTAGAAATGATTTCACATTTACTATCTTCTGGTATTTCGAAACTTGACCTTTGAAATTGGAGGGAGGGTTTATATGTAACTTTTCTTTTGGTTTTAAGGGAAGGTTTATATGTAATTTTTTTTTTTGGTTTTATAGACAATTATGTGCCTTTATATGTAGTCATAAATTTATTAAGTCTTTTTTTGTGAGATATCCTTTGTATGTTTGTAGTTTTTTTGTGAGATATCCTTTGTATGTTTGTAGTATGTCTGAAATTGTTAAGTAATTATCATTATTTAGATTCTGTGGGCCTAAACCGATTTTAGGTTGGTGTTCCAATTAGTTGGACCTATGAACTAAATTGGCCTGACACAACAGTGCAATGCACCCCTTTTAAACATTTTAAATTTGATACCTTTATGATAACAATTATTTGTTCTGTTATATTGATAACAATGCATAAGTGGCTCATATTCCTCAATTATTTGTTATGTATTAAAAGGTGTAGGGTCTCATACTTAGGCATAGTTAATGACTTCTAACCTAGTGCTCTATTTGCTAGAGAAGTATAATTGGTTTCCCTTGTGCTTGTTTCGTAAGTAATTAAGAAAAAACTTATACTATAGTAGAATAAACAAATAGAACATTCATCTACAACAATAAGATATATTCCTTTCCATTGAAGTCACATTTATTTCCTATTCTATTTATTTACAAAAGAAAGTACTCTATTATGAAAATACAAGTGGGTAGATTACTCATTTTTTAAGATAAAAATTGTTGAGGAATTTCACTAAGGAAGTAGACTACTCCTCCCAACCATGCGAATGGAAATTATGTCCAGTTCTCCCCTTGAGATTTCCAATTTCCATAATTTTTATTTTTATTTTTAGACAGTGAACTAGAGTAATCTGTTCTTAGACATCAAGACCCCTGCAGTCTAGCCTAGAACTCTTAAACTCACAGGCCTGTACCTAAGGAATTCCACTAGTTCATAGTCTAGCTCAAGAATACCTTAGTCTCGTAGCATCTTGACCAATCTTACAATGTCCTTATCAAGGTTTTAATCTTCTCCTCTCTTCATATCAAATGCCTTCAGCCTTCTCATGCCATCCTTGGACTTTCCTAAGGAATTCCACTAGTTCATAGTCTAGCTCAAGAATACCTTAGTCTCGTAGCATCTGGACCAACCTTGACAATGTCCTTATCAAGGTTTTAATCTTCTTCTCTCTTCATATCAATTGCCTCCAACATTCTCATGCCATCCTTGGACTTTCCCACTGAGACATATTTCATTTTAAATAATAATAAAGTTTCTTTAGTCTTTTCACTAAGCCCATAAGTTATTAGGTCTTTTGCAGTAAAACTAAATGACAGTAAATAATTATAGTATTGGGGGTGTTACGTCTCCCCCTATAATTATTGTTGTCGCATCCTTGTGGATTGGCCATCGCATCTTTGTGGAATATTTCGATTGATGTTGTATTGGTCCTTCTTGTTCATGTGTGTCTCTACTAGGGTGATACTAATACCTCTCTCTTAGAGGCTCATTCTCATCCCCTCTACAGTGAAATAACTTTGACACACATATGATGGAACACTCACCAGGCACACCCCCTTGCTTTTTGAAGGCACATGTGTGCTCCTCTCTCTTGCTAACATTTAGATCCATTGCATATATATAAGAATACATGGCAAGTGAGCTGATATTTTGGATGGGGCTCGTACTCCAAATAGTGTGAGGTCTAATTGGGACTTCAAATTGGGTAGACACCTTGGTTGATAGATTTCCAACACCATCAACAATGGCCACTATAAGGAGGGACAAATGACAAGCTGAGACCATTGAATCTAGTTTGAACCTCTTATCTAAAATGGCTCATACTCAAATATTACTCCCGATGTGTTTCTCTAATCTTACCTTTATCAATTTTCAATCCTTGATGAGCCTCTATATCAATTGTACCAGATAAGGTTTCACGACGAGGATGGAACATCCATAACTAAGAACATTTCTAATTTTCTTAAATTTTGTGAATCTTATGAAATCAATTATGAAGAGTTTTCTTGTGTGATTTTCTTCCTCACCCTTGAAGGTCATGTAAATCAATGGTGCCATACCTTTCTACTTGCTTCCATCTATTCCCTTTATCATTTCCTCGGGGAGCTTCACCAAGCCTTTGATAGGTATAATTATCAAGATGTTTGTAAAAGAATCAATATCAAAGAATGAATCCTAATGAATAAGTTCAGGATTTTTTTGATTGATTCCAATGAATCCTAATGAATAACTTCAGGATTTTTCTGATTGATTCCTTCACCTTTGTTGTGAAATTTTTGAAGAAGACAAGAATAAAGATTTCTTGAAACAAGAGTTTGAGCACTTGGTTCTTATCTCTTTACACGTGAAACTGAACCCCTTAATTTCAGAGGAGGAATGTACTTCTCCTTTTGTTCTTTGTCCTCCTCCTTTTCCAGTTCCGATGAAGGTTACTTTGTGTGATGTTAATAAACTTGAAAAATTCGCAAATCAAATTCCTAATCTATCTTTTCATTCTTCTTCTGTTTCTCGTGACTCATATTCAATGGAGAAAATCCAAAAATCACTCATGAAGTGCATGGGGAAGACTAAATTTCCCATTCCACAACATGATGTTATCATTCATAACTCTAGCCTCCAATATTATCTAGATTTCTATGATCCTATATCATGTACATGTTATGAATATTTATACTATGATCTGCTCGACTAGCTAGTCTTTCACATTCTCTTGGATTTCACGCCGCTGGTTCAAATTGCGATCAGATTCAAGGTAGTCACATTAGATAGGTAGAGGAGCAGAAAGGTGAAGATGCGATCAATATTTCTTCTCCTTTTCAAAATCCTCCATGTCAAAACAATGTGCTTCCATTCTTAGATTATTCTCAATATGCTAATCTTGATAGTGAACCAAATGTAATCAATTCTTTCAATCAATCCATAGCCTTAGGAGACAATCATTCCAATGATGATGAATTTTTTTATGTATTTGATCATGATTTCCTAGGTGAATCAAATGATCATTTGGTTTCTCATGAAGATTTTACTTTGGGTCCAGAATTTGATTCGATCAAAGAAGATGTCCTTATCGGAACTTCCTCTTCATCTCAATATCCTTTTTACTCTACCATCTGTGATGCATCTACTTGCTACATATATACTCCATGCTCTTTATGTTATTCATCCAATGAGATATCTTCTCAATTGACACAAGATAATGATATTATCCATGATGCAAATGAAAACAATAAAACCATTGAGTATTGTTTCCACCCCTCATCACATTTTCTCTTGCATGAAGGCAACCCTTCAAATCAAATTGCTCATGAAATTTCCTTGATTCATTCATTTCGAATTTGTGATCAGAAGAACCTTTCGACTTGAGAAATATTGTTGTTGAAGTTGAAAAATAAAGCGAAATTAGTGACAAAGATGGTTTCCATATGGTGAGAAGTGCCTTTATTGAAACCAATGGTAGTAGCTATCCTCAAACCATGCATGATCTGGTTCAATTTTCAAAATGTGATTTTACAATCTTGGAATGTTTTGGGACCTGCCAACGAGTTGAGGCAGTTCAACTTCTGTTGATGGTTATGTCAGGATCTCGAAACTCTAGTAATCCCCTTGAACTAAGTCAAAAATAGTTTTTCCATACAATCCTTCTCTTTGCATGGTTTTACTCAATGAAAATTTCTTTTTGAAAAATGTTTAGTATTTCGGGTATGATCTTTCAAATTTTAAAGATTTTAATTCTAACCAGATTCAAGAATATTTTTTTCAGTTTATTCTTCTTTGTGCAAATCTCTCGCATCAAACTCATGTTTGGAATGTGTATGTCTCATAGAATCATGGATATTCAAAGTTGATCATTTCAAAGACTATACTTGGCCAAAGGAATCATTCATATTAGATTCATCTCTTAATAGTTAGCTCCCAATTTTTCTCGCAAATTTTATATTACAAATCTTCCCCTTCATCGCACCTAAAGTCCTCTTGAGTAATAATGAATGCATGGTTTATTGCACAATCAAGTTCTTCTCCATTCACCATGTCCTAACTGGTCTCATGTATTTGTTGTGTTGAAATCCATTTTAATTTTTTTCATTATTACGATGCTTGCGCAGTTTGTCACCAGTTATAGGAAAATGGTTTGTCACATTTGGCTTGTAAGGAACTTGGTTTGATTGTTCAGAGCATTCACAGAAATGTTTAAAAATATTTATCTTTGTTTATTACAAATTGGGAATATGATGCTTTAATAAGCTCATCTGATCATTATTCTATCATTGATGATTTTCATTCATGTTATCATTTTCCCACCAGTATATCCGATGGAAGTTTTTTTACATCCTTCAATGTTTGTCGTTCAACATCTAACTATTCAGATTTTTATTGAGTGGTTGAGGCACTTCAGTCTCCACTAGTGGTTATGTTAGGTCCTCACTGTCTCTACACGACTGCTGGGTATGATCAGATCTATTTTCCCTCACAAGATTCTCGTCATAATCGTGTGCCTCTAATTGAAAATCTATCTTTTCAAATATTTTGGGGTTTTCAAGAGGATCATCCTGAATTTTATGATCCATTTGATGAATGGTCAGATCGATCTTACTCGGCAAGCTCCACTGAAATAAAAAGGTTTCAGCATTTTGTCGTGCTTTCTAAGTAGAATCACATAGAAGAAGGTGCACTCACAAGAAGTATTTGAGGTTTTCCTGATTATACTTTCCTTCAGAGAGGTAAGAATGTGAAATGGATAAAAGTAGTGGTTGTGACACATCTTTCTACCCACAGGTAGGACCTTAATATTTTTGTGCAAATTATTCAGGCTCTCATATTTTCTCTTGCACATTTCTTTATACCTCTTTTAATCGATCGTATCTTTGTGATTGCAGGTCGGGAACAATTATGATGGCTACATTGTAAATTCCATTATATGTGACTCTGACCTTCTAGTTGTTAGGTTAGGAGTAGGATTAGCTACATCTTAGTTTCCTTCTCTTGCACCCATCCTATGTTGTTCTCTTTAGTCTTTATGGTTTTTTCTTACTTTTCTCTTGCATTACGATTTGATTTATCTTCTTTTTCTTGGCTTTTGGTTTTGTGTTCTTGTTGTATGTTGTCTTTCCTTTCGTTTTGTACCTTTTGTTTCTCTTTCTTGCTTTTGATTGTCTCTCTCTCTCTCTTTTTTCCTTTCATCTTGTATTCTAAGTGCGATATCACAGTTGAAGTCATATCATTGTTCACATCTGTCTAACTGGTCTTACACTTACCCATTTGATAGAAGGCATCCCTTATAAGAAACTTGGCTTCACCCGACTTCCTTGAACTATTAACTGCATAGTTCTAGTCCTCTAGTTGAGACCTTTCCCCTTGACACTGCACAATTCACAGTTCCTACCTCCCAGGTGTTGTAGCATTTTCTGGTTTTGGTAAATTAGAATCAATTAGTCAAAAAAATGAAAATATATTTCAAAAAATGTTAAGTTAGGATATGGACAAAAGGAATATTGAATCAAAAAAAGTTAGGCATATTTTGATGAATAAGTCCATATCAAATAAAATGTTAGAATAGATGCCCTGAAAAAGGAAGGCAAAAATAAAATGTTAGATTAGAAATAAAAAAAATAAATAAATTATCAAAATGTTGCAAATCCAAATGCCACTACTCTTAGTCAAGGTTATTATTTTTTCTAATAAAATGTTGTGTGCAAATTGTATAATGCCATACTAGTTCATATTATCCAATTGTACAGTTTAATCATGATTGGATTTGATTTAATTTTTTTTTTCAATAGGTAGAAAATACAATTGGCTCAACAATTTAATTTGAGCCAATGGAAGCAATAAGGGATAGAAGTATATTAATTATTAAAAGGAAAATGTTGAGTTGCTAGTCTAAATGCACTCGGGTGACTAAGATTGTGAAAAAATGTTAGGAAAGTTAAGGGTAGGTAGACAAATGAAACACCATTGAAGCATGAAAGGGTTTTTATCCCAAGTTAGAAAATTTCATGCATGTGCATATAATGAATGGTTTAAATTAACCATTATTTAAAAAATATCGATGTTATGGTCTAATATATGCACTTTATTCATTCATTCGCTAATACCCCACGCATGTCACATCCGTCATAACTCTTGACCCCACCATCACTTTTTACCTCACGATATTAAACCTCATTCATGTTCTTCCTCATATTGCACATTCCCCTAAGATCTGACGACCTACATCGCTCCTCAGCCCTCCCTTGCCATTCGAAGGTTATTGGTGGGTGGGGCGAGGGGGTTTCAAAGTCAATAGTTTTGGAAACCTCCCTCTAAAATTGCGTTTGCCCTATCCTAGTTATTCGGGACTTAAAATCCCGAAACATATTACCACCCAAACTTACTTTTGAATTCAGTTTTCATTGAACCCTTTGCCGCCGATCTTACATCATCATCTATGTTCGCTCCCATGTCACTTCCTCTATCCAATCAGTTGCCATCTCTTTGCCAGTTATCCATTTAATTCACCACCCCTCACACATTAATATTCCATTTATCTGTTTATCAGCCCCGTTGGAGAAATAATGAAGATTTAATTGTTGATTAATGAACCTGCTCCATTTTATTCATTATAAGCCCCAATTTTCATAAAAATCGTTACTCAGTGCATTCACATAATTCACTGTATACTTGTATCTTGCAGAAAAAATGACAGATTCATCATTCAACCGAATTTTCAATCATGTTCAAAAAGCAAGTCGACATCTAGGTCCACCTAATCTATTTTCACTTACACTGTTATTCTATTATCACTGTGTTTCAACCTAATTTTTCTAATTTCTGTCACTTTCAACTTGTGAATTCAATTAACAGAATCCCTCCTAAAGGAAATGAGGTTGTACAAACCCCAAATCCTCTCATTCATCCACAAGTTGACTTCCATCATACTCCCCTTGTCAACAGAGACTGTAAAATCAATGAGTCTTTGTCTGAATTTGATTTGTTTGAAATCTATTGTGGGATGGAGGATCAATTAGTTGATCAAACAGATGAAATAGGAATTTGGGACTCCCACCTTCCTCATTACATCTTCCCTCAGATACACAGAGCACCTGAATTTGTCAAGAAATGCCATGAATCCTATGACCCCAGTCAAAGAGCTATCAACTCACCTACAGGATAAATCCTATGTTCCATTAATGCTTAGTCCATTGAACAGATGTTGCAGGCCCCAAATATTGCACCAACCCATCCTTTTTCTCATGAAAGCCTAACAGAAGCCTTTCAAAAGCTAGATTTCACTAAAAGAGCTCAAACTCTAGAACTTTTCCTAGCCCTCTGCCTAAAAGAAACCCTCCCTATGATTCATCTATATTCCCAGACAGAACCAAGAAAATTACCATCATTCTTTCTTATCTTCTTCGTTACAATTTTGATCAGTATGTAAATGAATCCATCATTGGTTTCTTATCTATCATTTTTGTTGGTTCCAAACCCATTGTTCTTTATAACTTTAGCTAATTTCTAGCTAAGGCCATTCATGAACAATTTGTGCAATTCAATATTGAAGAGGTATTCAAGTATGCTTCAATACTTGTATATCTTTTTATATATTTTCGGGGGAACAAGTTTCCATTCAACTTGCAGAAGCTAGATGAAGAAGGAAACCAAAAATCAATGATCTTTTGGACTTATATGGGAGTGAAGGAGAAGGAAAAATTTACATATAAACAGTGCATAGAATTGTTTGTTCATCCAACCATTATTCTTATGAGAAACACTCCAGTACCAAGAATAAGTGATGAAATCGTGGAAGTGTTGAAGCTGGTTGATCAAGCCACAACATGAGATTGGTATCTTTACCAAAATTATACAGAGATCAGGGTCTATGGCTGTGAGCTTCCATTGTACAAGCTTCCTAAGTACCTCCCTATCAAAATTTTTGCATTAGAATATATTAGGTAGAGGTTAAATGTAGATGAAATACATTTTTTGGTCGCAAAGAAGAAATCACAATTCAAGCTAAAGGCTCAGATTGGTCCATTCATCTATAATATTAGAGCAATAGGAGAAGAAGCAGACTCGTTATTGAAGCAAATGAAGTTTGGAATCAGATTCACTTGGTCTCATGACCCAATTGGAGTGATTTCTAGGCTCAATGTTGAAAACTAATTCACTGCATACCATCACAATGCTAGGCCTGAAATAGAGCAGTACAAAAATCAGTCAGAGTGGAAGAAGAACACCCTTCAAGAAGTTGAAGAACAGGCAAACTCTACTTCGAATATACAAACTCCACTTGCATAGGAAAAGAAAGCTAAGCGAGGGAGGGAAGAACAGTGATCCCGTACAACTGAAGCATCAAGTCAAGGTTTTAGAATTGTACATAGAAAGAAGAGGCCTAGGCTCTCTTTGAAGGTCAGTGCAACTATTGAGTTACAAAAAACAACATTTGATGGACTTGGAGAAACATCTCTTTTCATAGATTCTGGTGGATAGAATATTCAGTCTCCCACTCATTCCACCACATCTCATGAACAATAGGTGATTCAGACTAGTGAATGTAGTCAAAAGGATAAAGAAGATATCTTTCATGTCTTTAGTGAAATTAAGAATAGGAATGAGGAATCAAAGTTGAATACTTATACTCAATTCTGGACACATTACTCCAGTTCTCAAGCTAGACTTCTTTTAGTCTTTGACTTTGAGAAAGGTAAAATGCAGATGGCTATCTTACAAGCTCAGATTCCTCAGCCTAAGACTGCTGCACATTTCCATAAGCAAGCCTCCTTTAAATTTGATGTTAAATATGTACATCCAATTGACCAAATTGAGATGCACAAACATATTGGCTAAATGATTGCTTCTAACTTAACTAACACTGCCATGAGTCTGTCAAAAATGCAGGTTACCTTAGCTAATACACAGTCACAACTTAATCTTGAGAAGATTTCCTCATTGGCCAAAGACACCAAGATCAAAGCTTTGGAAGATCTGGTGCCGAAGATGGGATATGATCTCTCTGATATAAAGGGTACCAAAGAAATTGTCAAGAGAAAAAATATTGAGATTTCAAAATTAAATAAGCAGCTAAAATTGCCAGCTTTAGAGGACCCAATGACTAAAGAGATTGAAGAAACTAAGACTTAGAAATATGACATGATGAAGCTCATCATGGAAAAAAAATCTACAAATAAAATAGATGGAGGAGAAAACGAAGAAACTTGTCAAAGAGAAAGAGGAAACTTAAGAAAAGGCCAATATTCCAATGGATGTAGTTCCTCTTACAACAGTCTCTATAAATACAGTTTCGACCTTAGGCACATTAACAACTATAAGAATAGCAGTAGGAGTTGAACAACTTGTTGAAGTTGTTCAAAATCTATCTATTTAGATAGAGGAAATGAAGAAATTTCAGGATCAACTGAAGACACTACAACACATTGAAGTAGTTGCAGATAGTTCACATGCAGCTAAGTTGCAGAGGGAAAAAAGTCAAATTGAGGTATTGTAGAAAGAAATCAAAGAATCTTACCTTGGAAATAAATTGGGTTTGGTAATGGAAATGTTATGGGAAGAGATTACTGAATCAATCAAAGATATTTGGCCTTATATCATGGTAATATTTGATCAAAAGGACATTTTGTAGGCTATTGAAATCATCTCCAAGGAACTTGAGGACATGCCAGAAGTTACCACTAAAATAATCAAGTTTCTGAATTCTAAAGACAACTATGAGCTTAAAGAATTAGGTATTAATGACAAGACATCAACCATACTGGAAGTGAAGAAGATTATTACAAAGAAAAATGTCATTCTTCAGTTGGAGGAGAAATGTAGTAGTGTTAATTTCATAGTTCAACGTTTTTCCAGCAGGTTGGAACCCTTGACCAGTAAGGGTTTTCCCTCTATGCTGGTGATAAATGATAAATTAATGCCCATTGAAGACTATGTCTGAAAACTTGCAAAATCCAGTACCAATGTAGCTACAGTTTCAAACATAAGAGGTGCAACAACACCAAGGGTTGTACTGAATGCACTCAGAGATACCTTTTTCATACTAAATGAAATTAGACATATAATTTTAGTGAAACCCACTTTTACTAAATATACAGAAATGGATGAGGTTTATCGAAGAGTGATTAGGTTATCTATCCTGTATAAGAAACACTGGGAAAAGCTAATTGATTGACTTGAATAAAAGGAGGATCAAACAACATTCAACATTTCCAGGGAGACCAAAATAGTGACAGATCAACTATCAGTTAATATTCCTGATTTTGTATTAATCTATTTTTGTAAATTTGTTTAAGATATTTTCTTAGCACTAAGATTGTATAAATAACTCTCTTTAATGAGTTATTATTGGGTTGCACCCTTGAAGAAACATTTATAAGCACCAAATGTATTTAGATTTTTCTGAATCATTAATACCAAGGCAAAGGATTCTAAATTTTGATTCATACACTTTCGTGTTCCTTGTAAGTTTTCCAGTTTTCATTCACTGTGTTTTCTGTATATTCTTAAGTTTTACAAAGATAGCGAGATAGGAGTATTTAAGTCTCAATTCACTCTTATAAGCTTTCTGAAGTGATCATCTTTAAAGAGAATGAATTATAAAAACTGTTTTTTTAAGTAATTCCTTCTAAATCATAGAATCATTAGTATCTTTGCAATGTTGGGCATATTTTATCAAACTTTCAGAACATTGTTTGAAGGTTTTCTTACTTATGGTTATTTAATTTTCTATTTGAAAACTGTAATAGTCATATCATCTCTCTGTTTCTACTCATCACCAGCTAAGTTAAATCACTGTGTGGATTTTAATAGCAGCCATTTGTTTAATATTAGTAGTATTCAAGAAGGTTAGTCATCACTGTTTTAAATCTGTTTCATACATTGGTCCTCCAAAAATTAAAAAAAAACCCCCCCAAAAAATATCTTAGATGCCCTAGCATGATAGATGACCATTATCATCTTAGATATACTACATCAATCTGGCACCGTTGTCGGTGACTCGAATTTTATTAGTTTTCCTGGGCTAACGATATAAATCCTATTCCTTTAAAGGTGACTAAAGGTCTATACAGGTCAAGATTCTTCACCTGGTGACTCCACTGTATCAAACTAGCACCTTTTAAGCACACTAGATCCCATTCTAAATCTGACACAATTATTCCTTTGTTAGATCTAGAAATACTTGTGAGAAAGGCTAGTTCTAGAAGGAGACATCAACCATCTTCTTCCACTTCAGCCTTGCAGTCTGAAGATATATTACAATTTGATCCCTATAGTAACATTCCATCTAATCTAGATTGGACTCATTTATCACCTAGGGTTGCTGAACTTTTAGATAGTGGAGTTGATTTTAAATCATGTTTCCTTATTCATTTAGTTGAATCTCATCCATAACCCCTGCTTCCACAAGGATCACCTAAATCTGAGTTTGACTTGGGTGTTCATTTACCTGAATACAAACCTACATATTTCACATCCCCTACTACTTATTCATTCCCTTCCACTTCTGAATGCCCTCAATCTTCTCCTTCTAAACAAGCTAAAGGGGCCTTTGCTATATATTCAAATCCACTCTTTGAAACAAAAGAGGATATTCATTCTCAGGTCCATAAGTTGGTTATTAAGACTCCTTTAATATCTTTCAAGACATCTCCTCCTTCTTTATCCCCTCCTTCTTCACCTCCACATAGTCATTCACCCTCTCTATCACCATCATATTCTTCTTCTTCTTCTTCTATACAAATACCTCATACACCACCTTCTACTATGGCATTCCAACCCATTGTACATGCAAGATATGCAGCTTTAGTTTTACCTCCAAACCTTGATGCTTTCCCTCCTATATATTTAAAGCACCTTCTTAGGTATAATGGAGAAACTGGTCCCTCAGCTGAAGACCATCTTCAAGCATTTCTAGACTTTGCAGATAACATGAACATAGAACAAGAAAATGTTTACATGAGGTTGTTTGTTCAGTCTCTTGAGGGAAATGTGAGAACTTGGTTTAGGTAGTTACCTACAAATTCCATTATAAATTGGGAAGAGCTAACAAATATATTAAAAAATCAATGGGGAGTGAAGAAGATGTTCTTTAATTTTTTACTGAGTTGGAAGAAATTAATTGGAACTTTGGTAAACCTGTCTCTGATTTTATCAAAAAGTTCAACAAACTTTATCATAAGATTCCCCCTGATTATAAACCCCTTGTAGCAATACTTAGTTGAGAAATAGTGTCAACACATTGTCACTAACTTAGGTTTCCATTGTCAAGAATGTGAAGGGCCATATTAAACTTACTTCTCATGTGCTTGTATGTGCAAGGGTGGCCACACCATTCCCAACCTTTAATGAATTTCATTCTTCTTTTCTTCGGTGTGGTGGCATTTGTTTCCCACAAAAAAATCCAAATCAAGGCTCACCCCCATCAAGGGATATTTTTGAAAATATTATTACTAGCTGACCATGATCAAACTTGTTCAACCTTATAACAATATTACCAATATTAATAAGGCTTACAACAACTACTAATAACAATGCTAAGGAAATTGACTATTATTCTTATTATTATTGAATATACTATTAATAGTTAACCATGATCAAACTTAGTCACTCTTGAGTTTACCATAGTTAACAATACTCACCTTGTTCACTCTTAATCAGTCTAAGTTAATGTAACTTTACCATATTGGATTTTAGTAAGCCATTGTTGACCAACATCAACCAAGCTCAACCTTGGTTGGTAATAACTAAGGTTTAAAAATATTAATAATAATAATAATAATAAAGTTAATATTTGATTTTAATA